>JASAMW010003133.1:0-38568 GCA_030247985.1 Epsilonema sp. ZAB3_2
GAAGAGAGGGAAGTTAGAAGTAGTAGTAGGGTATTGTGGGATTAAGAGACGTTTTCTGTAAGGATTGAGAGTAGCCTGTAGTATAGGCGGAAGGGGGGTACTTTTTGTGAATCGAGATAATATGCCTATCGGATTCCCCATCAAAAACTGCATATGTTGATGAAGTTTTAGGAAAAAATTTGTTCAGGCATCATCGAGATATTCAAGGGTAAAGGTGGGCAGGTCGCATTTTTGCCGTTTTTCAACGTTTTTAGCCATATTTCAGCAGCCGCAGGGCTTAGAGGGCTACAATTTGGCACGCAGAAAGATCCCATAGGGACCCAAGTCTGGACCAATTTTGAGCCCAATCGGCCACCTGTGTAGCGAGATATAGTGTCACAAAGTGCATTTCTATATATTTCGCACCTGTTGCAAATTTAGTTTTTTGAATACCACGGCGCGAATACATGCCCTGCACGGGGTAAAATTTTGACAGAAAGTAGAGAAGGGTTAGGCCTAAAAACTTTAGTACTACCGCAAAAAATCTCTATAATTGGAATTGGGACTACAGTCCTCTCGAATAGTGAAAAATACAGCAAAAATTTTCCCGCCTTTTTTATTTTTCAAGATAAATGAGCAATACCATTGAAACTTTTTCCTCGTAAGTAGCCTATCTTATGTAGAATTTGATGTAGATTTCAAAAATAAAATTGTTTTTCCAAAAAAATTTAACCCTTACCCTAAATTCACAAAAATATACTACTTTTGCAAAATTATATGCTAGGGGTTAAATTTTTTGGGAAAACAATTTTATTTTTGAAATCTACATCAAATTCTACATAAGATAGGCTACTTACGAGGAAAAAATTTCAGTGGTATTGCTAATTTATCTTGAAAAATAAAAAAGGCGGGAAAATTTTTGCTGTATTTTTCACTATTCGAGAGGACTGTAGTCCCAATTCCAATTATAGAGATTTTTTGCGGTAGTACTAAAGTTTTTAGGCCTAACCCTTCTCTACTTGCTGTCAAAATTTTACCCCGTGCAGGGCATGTATTCGCGCCGTGGTATTCGAAAAACTAAATTTGCAACAGGTGCAAAATATACAGAAATGCACTTTGTGACGCTATATCTCGCCAAACAGGTGGCCGATTGGCCTCAAAATTGGTCCAGACTTGGGTCCCTATGGGATCTTTTCGCACGCCAAATTGTAGCCCTCTAAGCCCTGCGGCTGCTGAAATATGGCTAAAAACGCTGAAAAACGGCAAAAATGCGACCTGCCCACCTTTACCCAAGAATATCTCGATGATGCCTGAACAAATTTTTTCCTAAAACTTCATCTACATATGCAGTTTTTGATGGGGAATCCGATAGGCATATTATCTCGATTTACAAAAAGTACCCCCCTTCCACGTACTATGCAACCGCTACAGAAAACCTTTCTTAAACCGGCACCGCTAACCAGAGAGGCAGCAATACGCAATCCAGTCCAAATATCCGACTCAGTATGTTAGGTTGGGGAAAAAGTTTGATGTGATGTCCCTTTTTCTCCCGGTCCAGTTGTATACCACAATACTATACGAGCTATGGCGATGACGAGGGAATTTGAGCTAATGTTTCAATTTGTTGATAAAGCTACGTCCAGTTTTATAGCACAATACTCAACAAACGGGCACGACGAGGGAATTTGAGCTATTAGCGCGCTACACACGTGGTGCGTAAACTCACGGGGAATTCCCCATAAGTATGTGTGTGAACACGTGAGAAAAATTTTAGGCGTGGGAGCAAGTGAGGATGCTCTACACGAAAAAAATAAAATTCGAAGTTCAACTCGAAGTTCGAATTCACCGTGAGTTTACTCAGCACGTGTGTAGCCCACTAACTTTTCAATTTGTTGATAAAGCTACGTATAGCACAATACTAAACCAAGCGTGAGCGAGGACGAGGGAATTTGAGCTAATGTTTCAATTTGTTGATAAAGATACGTCCAGTTTTACAGCACAATACTAAACCATCGGTGAAGACGAGGGAATTTGAGCTAATGTTTCAATTTGTTGATAAAGCTGCGTACAGTTTTATACCACAATACTATGAATGTTAGCGCGGGGCGAGGACGAGGGAATTTGAGCTAATGTTTCAATTTATTGATAAAGCAACGTCCAGTTTTATGGCACAATATTAAATTCGCGAGGACGTGTTGGAGGGAATTTGAGCTAATGTTTGAATTTGTTGATACAGGTTCGCGTGAGCAAGGAAGCAAGCGATAATATTCAGAATCTTTTGAGTTTTGAGTCAACATGTAAGTACCCAGTGCAGAATGCATACCGCCTTTGTTGTGCTTGTGTAGGTGGAAGTTCCCGTACCCAAGAAGGCCGCGTTAGCTGCTAAACCTCGCAAAAAAGTGGAGAGTACGAGCGACAAAGAGAATCCTATACTGGAGCGCCAGAAACACATCAACTCGACGTATCGACGCTTGAATCAGTTGGCGCAGGTACGTAGCCTACTTGGCGCATCTTTTAGTTATTTTTTGGACTGCTATCCATGATGGTGCAGTGGCTAGGGAGCGCTACTCCACCCGACACGCCGAGGTTCGATTCTTGCCTTGGGACAAAGCTGTTTGTTACGGTCTGCATTTTCACTGATATTTTTTTGGCCAAATGCCATGGAAGAGTCAATGGTCAAGTCCGGTGTCGATTATTGACTTCGAGAGAAAACAAAACATTTTTTTGTGCTTGTGGCGTAGTGCTTTAGTGGTCGATCCGATGCTCCACAAGAGATTGCTTTGTGGATCAATTCCTCGCTGTCGCTAGAATCGCCAGATGTGCCAGGGAATCGAACCTTGGACCTTTCGGGTTCCATGCGAGCGCCCTAAACCCATTCATGTCTACCATACGCCTCTGGCAGCTGAATTTTGAGGCGCAAATCGAAACGGGCGGAAATGCGCCTCAAGTTACCACGTACCTACCTACCCCCCAGCCTGGATGACCTCGGGCACACAGAAACCGAGAGTGTGTTTTCTTCTTTCCTCTTCAGACGAGACGCAGGTACCTGGAAGATGCGATCAAGCTCTACCGGTTCTACCGAGAATGCGACGACTTCGAGCGATGGGCCAGAGAGACGGAATCCCTGTTGCAGGAAGATCCAAACGCTGAGCATGTGGAGGCCAGTAGGAGGAAGTTCGATGTAAGAGCGATTGATACCTCATTCACATTAGAAGGAGTTAGGCGTGACGCGCGCTTGACGTCTTTGTATGTGTCCTCGAGCCATGGCGATAGCTACGTTACATATTGTGATTGAAAGTCGAGTCCCGAAGAGAGAGCGGGGAGGGAGTCAAATCGGACCGAACGGGAATCGAATCCGCTACGCCTACCCTTCAGTTACAGTTGTGGACTTGGCTGGACTACTATAGTCTGACCAGAGAGAGTTGGCTTTGGGACTCAAGTCGTACTGCGTAGTTTGCATGTACTTCTGCCAAAAAGGAGTACACGAAGCACGGACAGAAATCCGCAATTGTGAATCTATTTTACGCAACGCGCCTTGAATGCCATTGCCAACTCCTACTGGCCAGACTATAAGTGACCTCGGTTCGGACGCTATTTGCCATGCGTACTACTATTTATTTTTTTGCTACGTACACTACGTATTATCGTGCTTCTTTGGAAATACACTGTAGGAACATTTTTCACGGTCCGGGGGTATTTCTCCGTACATTTTGAAGCTTCCGCGTCACTTTCCAGGCCGCCGTTCCATTGAGAATCTCCTGGAAAAAGAGATATTTCACTTGGTAGGCCAGTTGTGCCCCTCACGTGCCAGCAACTTTTCCCCCACAATCTTACCAGCGATCGACGCCTCTTTTTTCGTAGAATTCCGTTCTGGCCATGCCCCTTCGATATTTCGACATAAATATATTGAATTCGTCGATGAGAAAATTGCGAGTTCCTTTTTGTTTTTTTCTTTCCCGCGGGCGCCGCACCGCACGCCGCACACGACGCCACGGAGCGACGAAGACGGCAGGCGTGGACGTCTGTAAAAGCGCATCAAGGCACGCACTAATAAACGCATTTACAAATCAGTGCGCATGTTGACGACGTATAAACGAATAGGGTAGCGCGGGGTAAGTCGGGTCAGAAAGAATTTTGGGCAACCTCAAACCTATTATCTCCAGTTGAGGGTGTGAATGTTACCATTGAACTTCTTCTATCAACAGGAATGGAGGCTAGTTTTACGTTTCGGCCCCCTTCCCCCATAGGTGCCAATGCATGCAGGTACCAACTAACAAGGATTGTCTCTCCATCTAAGTATGCCCGCAATGCGCACTTTACAGATTCTTCCAGTTGACTGGGAGGAAAGAGTACCTGAGCATGGAGAAAAAAGCAAAAACGAATTTTTATTTTTGCACCACGAGGAAAAGCCCATGAAAGCTCTCATTTATGGACTGTAGTGGCGATGTGATGTACTCATGGCCCGTTCACAACGAACGCTGAACGCCGAAGTTGGAGTTGCGGTGACGCCGGCGTCAACGCAACGCAGATATCGACGTTCAACGAAGATATCGACGTCAACGCAGATATCGACGTTCAACGCAGATATTGACGTTCAACACAGATATCGACGTTCGACGCAGATATTAGCGATCGCAGAAAAAAGTAGCAAACATCGACGAAAACTTGATCGAAATACGTACGTACGTATAGTCAGTGGGACGATCAAGACCGTGCTTGACAATTTTGCCGCTCCCGTGGCATTTTAGTAAATCTGGCATTTCTATACAAGAATAGCAACCGGCTTTTCGACCCTTTTTCAAACACTCTTGCTATTCTTGTATAGAAATGCCAGATTTACTAAGATTGCTACGGGAGCGCGAAAATTGTCAAGCACGGTCTTGATCGTCCCACTGACTATACGTACGAAACAACATCATCATCTATGCCGGCGTTATTATTGGAGAAAAATAAAGATTTGAGTAGCTTTCCATAATCTGCGTTGAATGTCGATATCTGCGTCAAACGTCTCTGCGTTGACGTCGATATCTGCGTTGAACGTCGATATCTGCGTTGCGTTGACGCCGGCGTCAACACAACTCCAACTTCGGCGTTCAGCGTTCGTTGTGAACGGGCCATCATCCTTCTTTTCAAATCCCCAGCAACATACGTACTGTAAACGGGAATATTTTCGGATGTTTTTTTCGGATATAAGGCTTTTTCAAAATATTCAGACGGGAATTTTTTGGACAGATGTCTGACCTCAATGAGCATGCATGTACAGAGACATTTTCTGTATTACTGTAGACTGTACGTACATATAGCGATTGGTGAGCTTGTGCTAAGTACTTAGTAGCATACTGTGCGGACCAAACAAACACAGTTAAGTGTGGGTGTACCACACTTGCTCACCCAATGCACAATGATAAAGGTGGACACTCAGCAATACGTGTACATGGATATACATACAAAAATATTTGGATGATAATATTTTCAGACAGAATTTTTTTGCCCAAATTATCCAAAAAATCCTCCATCCAAAAATTTCCCCATTTACAGTACATACTGCAGATAATATCTTTTTCACAGCTCAATATCATAAAGGTCATCTTGATCACATGGCGTGTTATTATCTGCATTTTCCCATGACAGGTCATCATATTCATCTTCATTTTCACCAGAAACATCATTGCTGTCCTCATTTTGTTCATCATCTTCGTAATCCTCGTCATCATTAGTGACTATAAGCTCTGGGTGGTCAGGAACCAAATCCAAGCATTCATCTTTCCAAAAAGCCTTTTCCTTCATTATTACATGTTTTTCACAAGCTGACCACAATTGTGCTGTTGTTTCATGCAGTACAGTTTTGGTCAAATTCAGCAGCTTCTTCATGCTGAAGTCAGTGTTTCTTTCTCGAATTCGACGTTTTACATCAGCCCATACAAGTTCAATACTATTCAGTTCACAATGCCCCCGAGGTGTCCGAATAACTTTCAGATCTTTATTCTTTTCTTGTGCCATAACATCAGTTATGTACACAACTGGAGGACGATGAGCCCAGGCTATTTGAAACAGTTCTTTATGGGTAATTTTTTCTTCCAGTGGAATATCCATGTTATGCACGTCCATCCACTCCACAATTTGTCTCTTTGTCCAGCTTCGTCTAATTTCTGTTGCAGCTTCGGGATCAGATTCTTCAGCAATCTGTATGAGGTCTGCTTTTGTGATCTGTCTGGGTTTCCTATGTGGGATATTATGTTTCTCCAAATAATCTAACAGTTCAGCTTTGTTCATGGATCGTCTTGGCGGCACAGATTCTGGGGTCCTCCTAGGACAGCTTCATGTTTTTAAGAATTTGGCACAATGCAGTCCGTTGACAACTGATTAGTGACTAATGTAATGAATTATAGTGAAAATGGAGGCAAGAAAAGAAGTTTACATCTGTCTACTCTGTTATTGCATATTCCTCGTGCCAATAGAAATAAGATGGGACCTATTCTATTTATTTAGTAGGATATACAGGAGCTGTATCCATGACTCAAGCTACATGAAGCTGCCCTTTATTGTGGTATGGGGCATTGTCAATTACCAGCACAGCCCCTCTTGGTACTTTGTCTAAAGTCTCATTCCACCATTCCGAAAAGTGCTCCCAATTCATCTCCTATAACATTGAGGCAGGACAGTTTTCCCAGTTGAATGTGTATGCAATCCAAAACATACTTTGTGGTAATCCCCAGAGTCTGTAACTCCAGGGAAAACATCAGCAGCACCAGGTAGAAAACCAAATTGTGATCCAATATGATTGATGATGATCCGGCGCCCTTTGCCACATGGAACATTGAAATCACCTCTTTCCCCTTGTCTAGATGCAATAGGCAGTCTCGTTTGATTTTTGGGATACCAAACCCAAGCATGCGTAAGTGTTTCATGTTCATTAATCTGCAAAATGAAACAGTGATCATCTCACTCAGCTTTGGCCTCATGCATGAATCTTCTTGTCAGTTTGTCTGTGTGTGCTAAGCAAAATTACCCATGTTTCATCCTGGTAAAACACTGTCCGATTCTGCTTTCGATATTGTTTCATCACTTTAAGGTAGCTAATTCTTTCACGACGTATCTCTGGTCGCTCATAAAAATACTTTTTACTGCTCCTTCGCTCATATTTGAAGCCATCTTGTAGTATTAATTTGTGCATTGTTGATGGTGACATTTTTGGAAAAGTGCCATGGAGGACATTCAGCTCTTCATATCTTGGAATTAGTAAATATGCTTAGGAATTATGAACCAGCTTGTGACCGCAAGAGAAAAGGTCCACAGGTTCTCAGCTGTTTAGTTCACATCTTTAGTGGGCTCAATTTTGGCTAAAATAATATTCGAATTTGCAAAAAATTCTGCTTGCTTTGCTGTTTGCTCACTGATCAAAATGGAAACTCTTATTGAACTGTTTTTCACAAAGAACATGCCAGGAAAAGCCAACTTGGCCTGTAGACTTGTGTTCACTTGTGTTTTGTGTGGCAAAATGTGTCAATTCAGTGCGAAATTACCCTCAAATTGCCGATTTTGGGTGGCAGAATAGCACTGGAAACCTGCAGAAATGTGTAATCATAATACTCAAATTATACTAAAACCCCATTTTGGGCTGTACATGAGCACCCTGCTCAATTTGACCTGCACTTAATTCTTCAAACGCTTGTGACTTTAAAGCATCAACTTTCATAGTGCTCCTCAAATAGCTGCCAACCCTGCAAAATTGACAGCTGTAAAGAGCACTACTAGTAAGAAAGTTGGCAGTTTTTTTACAGGGGAAATCAGTGGTGAGAATTTATTATGCAATTTCATCTATCCTACCCATACTAAACTCCCACCAGATTTTCCTTTGCACAATGAGCTGAACATCCCCTGTTCTCCATGTCTGGCAGGAATGTTGCATAAACTTTTGATAGTGTTGGAATGCGCTTTGGAATTTGCCTGTAGAAGCTGAGAATCCGCTCTCGCATGGTGGATCTGTGAAAATCATCAATGCGTATTCCTTTGGTGACGCATTTTCTGTAAGAAGATAATCTGTGTGGCTCCAGGCCCTTGCTTGATTGAATGAAAATGTTATAAACTGTTTTTCGGGAGATTGACAAAATTTGAACAACCATATCTGCTGCAGCACTAGGCAGGTGTTTACAGGAGGAGTTGTACTGCCTTTGAGCATATCTTATTGCTGCGAAAATCATCAACTTTTCACGTGCCAGTAGATTCCTGTAGTTTATAGGGACTTGATGGATCATGTCAGCACAGTGTCCTTGGTTGTGGCAAATGAGGCACTCATTAGGCACAACTCGTCTGGCAGCATCAATCACTTCCTCAATTGCAGGCTGAATGTGTTGTACAGCTTCGCATTGATTAGATTGAGCAAATTGTTCTTCATCAGCACTGCCAGACTGCAATGAGGTTACATCACTGTCTGTAGCAGTATCCAATCTCTGTCGTTTGACCTCTGGCATCTCTTCATTATCTTCTACTAAAGACAGAACTGTTTCAGTAATAGTACATAGCACCTGTTTGTAAGTTGCTAATGTGAATTTGTACCTGAATATGGCTGCCACAGAATATTCTGTTGCTTAAGTTCAAACAGAATGGAATTTGGAGAGCACATCATTCTGTCGGTACATGGATTTGCTTGTCCAGGTGTTGGTAAACAATAGCTGAAGACATCAGCTGATGGAGATGAGACACTTTCAGCACATCGGCTCAAGCTAACATCCATGTCAGCTCTGATTGGCAGCACGATTGAGATTGAATGGTTCCTGTGACTATGGCGTATTTTGTGATTCCTCTTTCGTTTTGGGTAAAATGGTCTGAAGAACCCATCGTTCTCATCATTGTTTTCTCTCTGTGGATGGCTCACAACAATATCAACTGTCTTTTCCTGCAACAGGTCAATGAGGGCTTGCCTTTGTGCCGAAAGTATAATTTCTTCGTGTTGTAGCATTCTTTGTCCAATGAGGTGATCAAGAATGAAATCAGCTTCTCGTTGATTCCCACGTTGCTTACTACGGGAACAATATACCAGCAAGACAGCTATGGGGCAGTTGTTTTCTGCAATAAGGATGTTCCTTCTCAAGGTGTCATGAATGGAAGGCGTCGGATAACCCTGCTGCACCCACACAACAGAGGACTTTGTGAATACACCAGCATCAGTATAGGACAAGTTTGCTTTAGGTTGCAGATCATCTGAACCAATCAAAAAAAATCGATCTGTCATTTTCTGCAAACGCAAAGATGCATAAAGCAGGACTTCAGGAGGTCCTAGTGCAGTTGACATTGGTGTTCTGCTGCAGCTAGAAACAACCAAAACGCGATATTGTTCTAAACTGAAAGGGTTAACTGCCAAATTTCTACGTGGAGGCAGGAAGGCAAGTTCAATGAACTCTTCCTTTCCATCAGATGGAGCAACTGCCAGAAAAACCTCATTAATAACAGGGTGTTGATGGCTTTGAACTATCCAACAGAAGCTGGCAAGAGTTGTAATTATGCCGCATGATATAAATAGTGGAGTCATGGCTTGAACAAAAACAATTGCATCAGCCAAACAAGGGCTTGGTTCTAGAGCAGTAGTGGGCAGCAGAGAGAATAGTATTGGTTGGTGGTACCCTGTGGAATACTCAGTACACCACCAGACAACATAATATACTAGTATATGACTGTGTACTCATGCAACCCTGGAAACGAAACTGTTGAATTTGAGCTTGTTAAAGGCAAGGGGTCCACTAACACCGACCTTCGAAATTAAAAGTTCAAACCAATTTTATCATAAACTATATTTTTAACCGAGTCTTTTGCAAAAAACCGCTTTTCAAAATTCCTATCCGTTCACGAGTTATTCAAAGATAAAAATCAATAAATTTCAGTATTGAAGCGGTCCTCGGGAACCACTATGGTAGTATACCTACCATAGTGGTTCCCAAATTGAATGGATAGGAATCTTGAAAAGCGGTTTTTGGCAAAAGACTCGGTTAAAATACAGTTACGATAAAATTGGTTTGAACTTTTAATTTCGAAGGTCGGTGTTAGGGGACCCCTTGCCTTTAAGCTGCTACCTTATTTATGAGGTAGCGAAAGCGTTTAGGTTCTTTCAAGACATATGCCTTGCATGGATCCCCACTATTGTCAATAATCTTCTTTCAACAAAACAAAGAACAGGTATTAGGCAACTCAGCTAAAGGCAGCAGACACCCAAAATGCTACCTGGTCTTTGGTGACTCTTCTCATGTTCACAGTCTGGCATGTAACGTCTTTTGCTTTGGAGCATCCGATTTTGCATAAGACTGCAAACATAAAAAGAGTCACCAGAGACCAGGTGGCATTTTGGGTGTCTGCTGCCTTTAGCTCAAATCACTGTGCACACACTAATTTCAAGTACAATTGATGCTTATGCGGTCAAACTTTGAACACAAAACAGGAACCAACACACGTAGGGTTCGCTATGGGACTCAGATCGTCCTGTGCAGTTTGCATGTACTTCTGCTAAATAGGAGTACACGAAGCACGGATATAAATCCGCATTTGCCAATCTATACTGCACAACACAACTTGTGTTCATTAGCGAACTCTTAGTGGCAACACTATACTCAACAGCCAGAAACTTGCAACGATCAAAAAACAAACGCCCTGAACAAATAGAAACAGCAGGTGCACATAACACAGAAAATTTCAACCATTCCACGCTAATATCAACCTATAGTACTCAACCTGTGTGTACGTGGTACCTACGTACCTACTACCTAACCTCTCGACGAATGATGGCACACACTCAAAGACCTATGACATATGCCCGACGCAAAGATGCAGTAACATTTTAAGTAAGTTGGTAACATTTTTGGTATAACATTCGGCTGCACCCGGCAGAGAAGTAGTAAAGCTACGTACAGGGGAGTGGGATGGAGGAGGAAGTTGAGAATGGCCAGATCCACAGTCGCACCCAAGTATGCTTGCATGAAGTGATGAGTTGTGCCCCACCTAGTCGTCCGGCTCCTCTAAAACAAGGCATTTGTGTTTTTGGTAAAGGACATCATGACACCAAGAACCTACGAGTACAGACGCCCTCTGAGAAGTAGCGAGAAAGCGAGGACGGTGCGTGAAGAAAGAGAGGAAGAACCACGTCAAGTCTGCCCATGAATAGTACTGTAATGATTCATGTATAACCCCATGGGGTTGTCAAAAAATTAGTGGTCCATTTGGGGGGTTATATACGAGAGGGGGTTATACTCGAGTACATTTATCAAAAGTGGGGCTATAGATTCTTCTTTTTTCTACCTCGATAATTTAGGCTTCTTTGTACTCTTTAAGCACATCTGGAGCTTGTTGGGTGACAAAATACAGGGAAAATCACATTTCTAGTCCGCCATAATTCATAGGTTACATTTCCAAGGTGTGGCAGATGCATCAATATTGCCTGACAAGGCAATTACTGCTTTGTTTTACTAGAAGACGATAAAAGGTACCTCTCCGTGCAAGCAATTCCTTCGGTTTTTGCCGATTTTTGCATGCTTCGTCTATAACCCCCCTGGGGTTATATACGATGCAATTGACGTTAGTCGCCGATTTAGGGGGTTATATACGAGGGGGGTTATACACGAAGGAGGTTATACACGAGTCTTTACAGTACGACTTTTCTCTCGCACGTCAACTAACTTTAGCCCTCTTCTGTCCTAAAGGTCGCCAAAAAAACGGAAGCTTACCGATCGCCAGTTTTCCTTCGGCCTGTTGCTGCTGCTGCTGCTGCTGCGGCTGTTGGAAACGCACATCCATCTGGCAGCCATTGCATCCACAGGGGCCCCTTTTGCACCCGCGATACAGTTTGAACACCAGCACAACTGAAAACAAAAAATATATCGTGCGCATGTGTACAGTAGGTACCCACTATATGCGTAGCCGTTTTTGTTTGTGTGGATGGAGCGAAGCACTGTGCACAAATAAATATGAGATAGAAAAGCGCCACCCAAAACATGGCGCGTTCACCAGACGTCAGTACGGACGTACGTCCGACGTATCTACAAGTACATGAACGTGTACTCCTAAATTGTCCGACGTATCTAGGAGTACATGGTTCATGGTAATCCTAGATACGTCGGACGTACGTCCCACGTGCGGACGTACGTCCGTCTGGTGAACGCGCCAACAGAGGTAGAGCTAAGACGTCGGCACGGGGCTAGGGGTGGAGTGTGCAGTTTAGGTACCTGCCCAAAGTAAAGCTATGAATATCAAGGTGAAAGCTACGTCGAGTTTCTTTCCAATAACATAGGAGTGGTTGGCTATTATGTGCGCCAGTGTAGGCATGGCGATAAAGCTGCCTTATTGCATCGGTCCAGAAAGAGCTTTTCCTGGTTTTTGCTTGTGGCACACTCTTTGTGTGTTGTCACTTGGCCGACGCCGTAGCATTATTGTTCTAGGCACTCTTACCCAGAATTACGATGAGGTAAAAGTAGAAGGCGGATGCGTAGAAGATCATAGACGGCGTCCAACCGCAACCCGACTCTCCATTCCCCCCGCTGGCGGTGCTTCCTCCTCCATTTCCCGCACCTCGATTCAGCGTTCCAGCGTAGACATTGCACAGGTGAAAGCATGAGAAGTCTTCGGCCAAAGTAGGATTGTAACAGTAACAAAATCCGGTCTATAAAAAACGGCAAAAGCTTAGCCATATGTGGAGTATTTACAATAGTTTTTGAGGAAAGCATGCAGATGACTTGTGATCTCGCATACTTTTACACAGTAATAATTTTCCGGTCGCTGCAGGCCGAGTTGTGTACTCAAAGAAATTACGTACGCACGCACCTATGTACTAGTACATGAATAGCCCGTACATACATGTGGACGTCTTGCGTACGCGGCATGACGTGCTGAGCATGCAGCAACAGAAATTTTTTTGGCTAAACGCCATAGCAAGTAACTAATACGTCTACTGTTGCTGTATGCTTTACTTAGTATTAGTTTTTATTCCTTACGTGCGTAGAGGACGTAGGACGAGCAGGCATCGTTGAGTATCTGAGGAAAGTGAATGCGCGGATAGGGCACTGCAAGTACGTAATAACTTGGTCAATCACAGTAGTCGTTGTTCCAACTTTTATAACAAATGCTAAGATTAGTAGCCCATTCACGCAAGAAGCAAATACGCCCGAAACGCGCCGGGAGAACCCTCAGCATGTCCACGGTTCGCGAATTTACTATTTACTTCCAATGTGAAGGGGCCATGATGAAAAGCGGCGTTGTGTCGAATAGTGACGTACGTCGAACGACAGCGTGAACAAAATTCCGCGGCTGTCCATGCTCTCTCCGGCTTATATGTCGGACGTACGTCTAACGTACACGTGAGACCACCTTTCAACGTCCAATCGACGTACGTTTCACTAATTTGAACGCAACAAAACAAATGATTTTCTTACCCAAGTTGGTCTCAAACAGCGACGTGTATGTATCCTATACAGAACGGATCAAACGAATCGAGATATCTAAACATGCACACAAAGATGAAGAGCATAATGGACATCTTACTGTTACTACAGCACAATAATAATAATAATCAGCGAAAATATTTGAAAAGTGAAGATTTGTCGACATAAATTACATAGGACGCAACGAAATACGAAATGCAACAGGCTGGAAATTTCAGTTACAACCAATTTTTTATGTGTAACCACGCTTTTGAGCCATAAAGAACAAAAGTTTCGATAAACCATAAATATTTTTCTTCAAATTATAATATTTATTTTATTTTGCGAATTCAAATTTACCAGGGCTTTTACAGACGTCCACGCCTGCCGTCTTCGTCGCTCCGTGGCGTCGTGTGCGGCGTGCGGTGCGGCGCCCGCGGGAAAGAAAAAAACAAAAAGGAACTCGCAATTTTCTCATCGACGAATTCAATATATTTATGTCGAAATATCGAAGGGGCATGGCCAGAACGGAATTCTACGAAAAAAGAGGCGTCGATCGCTGGTAAGATTGTGTAGGAAAAGCGGCTGGCACGTGAGGGGCAAACCTGGCCTACTAACCGAAATATCTCTTTTTCCAGGAGATTCTCAATGGAACGGCGGCCTGGAAAGTGACGCGGAAGCTTCAAAATGTACGGAGAAATACCCCCGGACCGTGAAAAATGTTCCTACAGTGTATTTCCAAAGAAGCACGATAATACGTAGTGTACGTAGCAAAAAAATAAATAGTACACACATACGGAATACTACAGTAAGACCAGGTCATTTTGATGAGATTTGCGCCTTTTGCTGTTCAGAATTTGGTGTCTGATATGGTGGCGACTGGCGGCACGCGACTTAAGGGCATCAACGCAATGGCGGATGAGCTGGTGAAATCTGGTCACAGTCAACAGGAGCACATCAGAAGGAGACAGAAGGAAGTGAACGACTTGTAAGAGAAACAGAGCAATGCTTCCATTATTTATTACCGGACACAAACGGATGATCAATAAAATACTTCTTGTTGGGGGCTTGATTTACTATATAGAATGGTTGAAACATTAGCCGGGGGCAGCGCATTTCCTAAGTAACTGTGGGCTTTTGTCTTTGTGGTGTTTAGAGTTGTATTTGGGCCTTGTCAGTGCTTCGCAGCACGGGCAAAATTTTGCAGAAACAATATCACATTCACATAAGCACTGATATGACAATTACCTACCAAACATTACCGAAATTACAAAATTACCTACCAAATACTATGCGGATTTGAGCAGCATGAGTAAAAGTTGGTAACCAAATAGTTCCAAAGCTGCTGCTCTTTACTGTTGAAATGATGGCCCCGAAATTACTGCATATCCTAAGTACCTCGAATGTGATGCCGATAACTCCCGACCTTGTTTGCTATAGATGGGCGTCGCTACAGAAGCAACGCGATCACACGGAAAGCACACTGGAAACCTGTGAGAGCGTCTCCTCTTTCCAACAGACCTGCGACGAAGCCCGATCCTGGATGAAGGACAAACTGGCCCTACTGGATCAACCTGTGGACGCAAAAGACATGAAAACGCTGCAGGTACAGTTGTGTGACGTTCCGCATGGCGATAGCCGGGCCCCGAAAAGGGGAAGAGAAATAGGATTGAACGGGAATCGAACCCGCTACCCTAGGTCACAGCTGTGGAGTTGTGGACTTAACACATACCGCGACCTGGCGTCATTGTTGGCAACAAATTGTTGACCGTTTCTGTATGGGGGTGTTGTCGGTTTGTTGACGAAATGACAACAAGCCGACAGCACCCATATATGAACGGACAACAAACCGACAGACAACAACTGAACGACTTGTTGCCAACAATGACGCCGGGTCGCGGTATGTGTTAAACACACGACCAGACGTACGTGCCAGTTCGAGGACAGATGGCTAAAACTCGAGAAGTAGTTTACGTACACTACTATCTCGGACGCTATTGCCATTTACGTACGCCTACGCAGTACGTGTAGCATCCCGCCACGCCGTCCACTACTTTGTGCAAAACTCTCTCTTACTATTTATTTTTTTGCTAGGTACACTACGTATTATCGTGCTTCTTTGGAAATACACTGTAGGAACATTTTTCACGGTCCGGGGGTATTTCTCCGTACATGTTGAAGCTTCCGCGTCACTTTCCAGGCCGCCGTTCCATTGAGAATCTCCTGGAAAAAGAGATATTTCGGTTGGTAGGCCAATTTTGCCCCTCACGTGCCAGCCGCTTTTCCTGCACAATCTTACCAGCGATCGACGCCTCTTATTTCGTAGAATTCCGTTCTGGCCATGCCCCTTCGATATTTCGACATAAATATATTGAATTCGTCGATGAGAAAATTGCGAGTTCCTGTTCTTTTTCGTTTCTTTTTTCGCGGGTCGCGCGGCGAACGGAGCACGTACTCCTAGAGCGCGCCTGGAAAGTGACGCGGAAGCTTCAACATGTACGGAGAAATACCCCCGGACCGTGAAAAATGTTCCTGCAGTGTATTTCCAAAGAAGCACGATAATACGTAGTGTACCTAGCAAAAAAATAAATAGTATACTTTTTGCAGGCGCTGCAGCGACGTCACCAGAACCTGGAGCGAGAGCTGAAGCCGGTGGAGGAGAAGCTGCGCCAGATGCGCGCGCTGGCGGAGGCGGTGAAGGCTGCCTACCCCTCGCAGGCGCCCGCCATCGACAAGACACTGGCGGAGATGCAGGCCATGTGGGACGACCTGAAGCAGAGGGTGGCGCAGCGCAGAGCCACCCTCGAGGAGACACAGGGACAGCAGATGTTCCAGGTATAGGCCTATTACTGGAAAGCTCAGGCGCCCGAAATGAAGGAACGCTTGAAGGCGGTTTTTTACTCGGTTTTTTGATGTGCGTATGCTTGTGTATATTTGATATGCGTATATTTTCTCAAGAAGTCCATGTTTTACTAATAAACAATATAGGCCTATGTACTATGCCAATTTTATCGTAAAACAGTCCAAAAAAATTAGGCCTACACATGAAATTCCATAAATTTCATGGAAAGTTATTTATGTTCTTTTGTGGCACGCATGACAAAAATATACGCACATCAAAAAACCTGAGTAAAATTCCGCCTTCTGCTCCAATGTAGCCATAGATGTCATGTGACCTTGACACTATCTTCCTGTGAAATGTGATGCTTGTTTGTTTTATCAAGGAGCTACTTGGTTTTATTACATGTATCATTCTTGTCACTACTAAATACGGAAGTTAGGAGGTCTGCTCTTATTCATGATTTGAAACATTAGTTGAGTTTCCTGACTCACTTATTTATTACCGTGTGAGTGTTTGTGTGCTGTAGAATGCGGCGAAGGATCTGTTGGACTGGGTGACGAAAAGTCGGAACGCGTTGGAGGACACGGAGAAAGCGGTGGACGTGGCGACGGCTGAAGAATTGCTCAAGAAACACTACGATCTCGGTATGAAAAATCACAGCAGCGAAAGTGTGGATGGTAGGTTGTGGTCTGTTTGTATTAGCAACTCGAAACACCATCTCATCTTTTAGACACAAATAACAGTTGTAGTAGAGAGTATGGAAGTAGATGATAGCGCAGGGATAATTTGGGCCGGATGGGAAGGGTAGGGGGTAAATTTGGGCCACCTCAATGGAGGGATGCGTAAACCCAGCAAAACGAGGAATGATGATTTTGATACCACGATCACCCATTTTTCCCCTTCTCAACTGGAAATAGCTTCTTCAGTTGGTGGCCCAAAAAATTAGCTCCGCACTATCCTTATTTTGCCGAGGAATTGTTTATGTTGCAGGTGATGATTTGAAAGCTCACGAGGATGAATTCGCGTACGTTCGGGATTTGGGAAAGCGGCTGTTGGAGAAATCGCCCGGATTGACGGATGTGCAGGTAGGGTACTGTGGGGTAAACCCGGCCATGGGGTAAACCCGGCCACCCCAGCTCCTTTGAACTTACTGTTTCAGCAAATGATGAACCAAGTGGCTCATTTGAAAGAGTAGAGTTCAACTAATCGATTGGTATCACATCTTATGTACTGGAGCTCCTTTTTTCGTGCTCATGCGTGCTCGGCTCATGCGTGCTCATAAAGTGTTGGAGATGAGGACGTTATTCAGTATCGGTTAACCCCCTTCGTAATCCCAAACGTCCGCCTGTCCGTAACCACCCGGCACCAACGTAGACGGGGTTTGCTTTTCCACGACGGGGTTTGTCCCGTCTACGAACGGGGTTTGCCCGGACAGGCGCACGCCTGGGATTACGAAGGGGGTTAACGTAACATACACGACGCTAGCTATTGCCATTTGCGTAGCCACGTAGTACGTTTATTCGCTGTTGTCTCGTTGTAGGACACGCTTGCCCGATGCGAAAGGGAGCGCGAGGGGCTGACTCAGCTGTGGACGGAAAAGGAGAAGTATCTGAAGGACCAGCTGGAGTTGCAGTTGTTCAATCGAGAGGCGGACTACATCGACGCCGCCACCAAAGGACACGACGCTTTCCTGGACTTGGACGACCTGGGGGTATGTTAACACATTCACCGCATCTCTGTCACATTTGTGCACCTTGTGACGGCTTGTGGTAATTGCAGAACTATTGGCACTTCTTGACACCAGCTGATATGTTGTAAACGAGAACAAATGTCAACAAATAACGGCATTCCTTACCGGACAATGTGCTAATGTTTCAAACATTTCATATCTGTTATTTCGGAAAGTTTGAGAATAATGCGAATGTCCGACCGTGAGACGTATCATTCTGTAAACATGATGTTTCACTGAACTACCCGCACCAACCCGGCTTAGTCGTCAACCCGTGAATATGATGTTTCACCTTTGTTTGCTGCTGCAGGATGGGGTGGACGCGGTGGAGAATCTGCGTAAGCGTCACTCGGATCTGGAGGCGAAGTTGGAGGCGCAGGAGGAGCGACTGGCGCAGTTCGCAGACACGGCGGACGCCCTCATCAAAGACCAGCACACCGAGGCGCCCTACATCCACCAGAGAAGAAAGTACGGAGGGTAGTGTGGGGTAAATCCGGCCATGGGGTAAACCCGACCACCTACATATGTACAATAGCGCCTTCGAACTTGCTGTTTCAGCAAATGATGAACCAAATAGCTCATTCGAAGGAAGAGAGTTCAAGGAATCGGTTGGTTGATACATACTGTATTTGTCTCTTTTGATACATATTTGTCTCATTTGACGCCGGGTAACGACCAGCCGAAACAGCAAAGCCACGAGTTCGCCCAGGCTGCTCCCATGATAAGACGCAGCAGCAAAGTACAGTAAATTCGTGGTCTGGGTGAACTCGTGACTTTAAGGCTGGTCCTCGCTGCCACCCAGGAATCATAACACAAGTCGTGGATGGGGATGAGATGAATAAGTAAATGCAGCATATTGTTTTTGCTTGCAGTGAAGTGCTGGCGAGACGTGCTGCAGTTAGAGAGAAGGCTGCGGATAGAAAGCGCAAACTCAACGACGCGCTCGACTTCCAGAGCTTCAGAAGGGCGGCAGAAGAGGTGAGCACAGTTAGATATTCTTCCCTCTTTCTATTTACTTATTTTTTCCTGATAGTGATGCCGCGTTCACCAGAGATCCGTATTTAGGTCCGTAAAAATGTATCTTGGAGTACACAGTTGTTTTTGGGGTGTGCCAAGTACTCCTAGAGATAGCTTTAGCTTTACGGATTTACGTACGGACGGACGTACGAATTTACGGATGTCTGGTGAACGCGGCATGACTGTAGTTTGTGCTTGCGGAACCTAATTTTACGTGGCGCAACATGTACTTTATTATGTACTCTTGATACTGACGGTTCATGCTTGCGTAGTTAGCGTAGTAATTGTACCTGGCGCATGATCTATTCTTCTTATTTCTGCACGTACCTTTTTTGCAGTACTCTTGATATTGTACTACTCTGTGTGTATTATGTTAGCTGGCGCAGTGGATCGAAGATAAGCGCAAGATTGCCTCGGATGAATCGTACAAGGACGGCGCGAATTTGGAACGGAAATTACAGAAGCACGAGGCGTTTGAAGCAGAATTGCGGGCGAACACAGACCGATTGGACGCTCTCAACACTGTATGTAGGCCCTCTTTTTATCATTTTCCGCTCTGAGCATGGTTTTGAGATTGGTACCATGGGGTAAATTCGGCCAAAGTACCTTTGAACTACTAGTTTGATGAACATAGTAGCTCATTTGAAAGAGGAGAGTTCAAGGAATCGATTGATCTCATATTTTTCAGCCCGTATAGTGAAGGTGATGAACATACGACTGCTGATGTCAAATTAGACGTGATCAGACCATCACGTCAGATCTGAGATGGAATAGGAAGGGAAGTTGTCTACCGCTACCGGTGTGCGGTCGAACACAAAGCCTCCAACTGACAAACTTGAGGTTTCGCCCCAATAGTCAGTGGTGCGCTTCAGACGTGAACTTTGAATTCGCTCCGAATTCGGAGCCCCGACTATGCTTCAACATGTAAATCCTCCGAGTTTGCTCCGAACTCGCTCCGTTTTTCCAAACGCACGTGTGAACTTCTGAGTTTGAAACTCGGAGACGTGTGAACCACCGAGTTTAGCTCCGAACTCGGAGGCTTCTCGGAGGTAATTAGAAAAACAAAGAAACTGCGCAGAAAATTTACGACGCGGCGCGTGAGCCTCCGCAAAGTGATAAAAGCTGCTCGGCGTTGCTTTCTCTTCTTGTGAACGACAGAAAAGAAGCGCGCCGTGTTTATTCGGAGCAAAAACGTTTACGTGTGAACAACCGAATTATGCTCCGAATTCGCTCCGTATTCGGACTCGGAGGCTTCTCGGAGCAAACTCGGAGCACGTCTGAAGCGCACCAGTCCAGTGTAATTTTACGGCTTTTGGAGTCGGTCGGTGTTTACCCAGAATGAAAGGTTGGTGCAGGATTCGTTGGACAAGAGCAGACACAAAGAGTTTTTCATCGCTTATTGTGTCAATTTGAGTTGAAGGTCCTGAATAGCGTAATAATTCACCCCCGAATTCCTTCCGTGTTTGTCTGTAGGAAGGAGAAGACCTGATCCGTTCCGGTCACTTCGCGGCGCCGGACGTTCAGTCGATTCTGGACGGACTGAATAGCCAGTGGTCATCGTTGGCCAAGAAAACGGAGGACAAGGGACGCAAGCTGAGACAGGCCTGTGATCAGAAGAGTCTTAATCGCACGCTGGATGACGCCCACGTGAAATTGGATGAGATGGAGGTACAGTACGTACGTGTACTTATAAACCCATACTGAAAATTGTGTCAGGAGTCGACCAGCACCGATAGAAAAAATTTTTGCGGAGATGGTGATGATGGTTATGTTTGGGATTGGTTAACCCTTTAAGGTCTCACGCTATAGTTTCGGAGCCAACTTTGAGGCTTCGTCGTAGCCGTTGTACGCAAGATAAAAGTGATCCGTCATAATGTGAACAAAGTATCATTCTTCCTCTACACGTACAACAAACGGCAGCGCCAAAGCTCTTGTATTCGGCGCAGTACGACACGCCAAAGAACACCATAAAAACCATGCGATTTGGGTGTTCCGAAGGAACCACTGGGTATTTTTCAACATGCGGCACACCATTCAACGCGTCTTGACGAGAGGAATCGATCGGTACCTGCGGCGCCTCTCTAAGTTGCCTCTACGCAAAGTTATCCAAGAAAAACGTGTTTGAAAAAGTTATCGTTTCAATCAAGAATAGCGCCACGGAGAGGCCGTTTCAAGAGGCGCTCTATGGCGCGTCAAAGAGATCGTGTAACAAGCTTTCGAATGATATCTTGATCTCCTCTCAACTCGCTTTCGTTGGCTCAGGAGAGTCTGGACCGAATTAATCAAGAAGTCCATGCATAGACAGTTGTCCCTGCATAGTACGAAGACGAGCGCAGAGAACGCGACTGGAGTGGAAACAGCGAACGGAAAACAAGCAGACGGATGATCGTATGGTGTCAAAAAGTGAAAACAGCTGGAATTAGATATCATCAGATACTTCAGTAGTAGTACAGGAGTCCACGGCTCAGAGATCTATAGTGTGAGACGTTAATAGCGAATGTTGTCGTTTGACCCAAATTTGTGTTCCGACCGAGCATCTTATAGTCTGGCCAATAGCAGTTGGCACCTGAACTCAAGGCGCATTGCGTAAAATAGATTTACAAATGCGGATTTCTGTCCACGCTTCGTGTACTCCTATTTAGCAGAAGTACATGCAAACTACGCAACTCGCCTTGAGTCCAGGTGCCAACTGCTATTGGCCAGACTATACTTGATTGGTGGTAGTTCAGCGTGTTACGGCACATACTGTACATGGTTCTTTCCAAGCATTTTGCATTGTGGTATAATATTTACAATTATTTACCACTTTTCAAGTACTTTTGGCTCACAAATCTCGTTGGGCCGGACGTCAATATTCGCTAAGGGTTGTTACGTATTCTAATCCTGAACTCTTCATACGTAACAAACGGTCATACTGTATGTCCAGCACACGTGCGTATGCTTTCTATAGGCAGCCCTGGCTTCCACAGACCTGGGTTCAGATTTGCGCGGTGTTCGGGATCTGATAGGAAAGCATGGACAGCTTGAAAGGGACATGGACGACTATAACAAGCGAATCAAAGACGTGGTGGCCAGGGGAGAGCAAATGGCGCAGGATGGACATTTTGACTCCAAGAGAATCTTGGCCAATGTACAGGACTTTACGAAAAGGTACGCGAAAACGAGAGAAAAGTAGTAAGGTACTCTGGGGTAAGACCGGACTTGGGGAAATTATGGACGCCTTATTATCTTTCCTAAGAGGTGAGTGTAGTAGTGCGAGTACGTACGTACGTACACAATTCAATACCACAGGGCAATACTACTATTTTATTAGTACTCGACCAAGCTGTATTTTAGGATTGCTTTAGAACAAGGTTGTCCGCTTATCCCATAGTACCCTACTTTTTCGGTCTGAAAAAATTAAAAATATAGACAAAGTAAATTATGTTTGTTCGCGGTTAGAATAAGAGGAGAAAAAGTGTGACGAGCGCACCAGGACTCGAACCTGGAATCTTCTGATCCGTAGTCAGACGCGTTATCCATTGCGCCATGCGCCCGGTTGAGTGTAGGCGTCAAAACTCGCCATAAGTAGGCGAGCGCGGCGACTGCCTTTTGCTCGCCGGCTATTTCTATCACACTTGGCGAGTACAAAACAAAACAGGTTTTCATTGTGTTATCAGTATTGTATTGTCTTATCACAATCCGCAGTTCACATTCGTTTTCACTCAATAATGGCGTAATGTCCAAAGTATACCCTTTTCAATTCAATCCTTTGAAGAAATTGTTGCGTTCTGCAAAATTTGAGCTTGTGTTGGCCTTAAAATGAAATTTTTCTGAACGGTGGGTTATAATCCCGTCAATACAGTTACCAGAAATGGATTGAAAACTGAACTCGAACTTCGAACTCATCTTGAATTCACCGCGAGTGTTTACTCACCAAGTGTGTAGCGCACTAGTGTCTACTACAGTACGTTACGTAGGCCTATCAGCCTATGTGTGTGTTTGCAGATTCGATTCGCTGCAAGGGCCGGCGGCTGGGCGGAGAGCGCAGTTGGAGGAGAGTCGGAAGCGGCACCAGTTCATCTTCGACGTGGATTGTGAACTGCAGTGGGTGGCGGAGAAGAGACCCGGCGCCGCCTCCCCCGACTGCGGAGCCTCGCTCACCGACGCCACCAACCTACACAAGAAACATCAGGTTATAGGGTAGTGTGGGGTAAACCCGGACACGGGGTAAACCCGGACACCGAAGCTCTTCTGAACTTGCCGGCTTCAGCAAATGATGAACATGGTATAGTCTGGCCAATAGCAGTTGGCACTTGGACTCAAGGCGAGTTGCGTAGTTTACATGTACTTCTGCTAAATAGGAGTACACGAAGCGTGGACAGAAATCCGCATTTGTAAATATATTTTACGCAACGAGCCTTGAGTCCAGTCCAAGTGCAAACTGCTATTGGTCAGACTTATAGCTCATTTGAAAGAAGAGAGTTCAAGGAATCGATTGGTAGAAGACTTGTCTCAATCGGTCGTATGGTTGCTGAGATATGCTAGATGTCCGGGTTTACCACCCCCGTGTCCGGGTTTACCCCATAGTACCCTACTCCATTGATTAGTTGCATCGAAGTTGCGGGGTGTCAGTGGGGCGCTTCAGACGTGCTCCGAGTTTGCGCCGAGCGAGTTCGCTCCGAGTTTGGAAAGAATTCGTTTTGAACAGAAACAAACGTCAATTACTCGTACGTCACCGAATTTCAACGTGGTTGTTCACAGGCACGTTTGGAAATACGGAGCGAGTTCGGGGCGAACTCGGAGATTCTACATGTTGAACCATAGTCAGGGCAGCGAATTCGGAGTTCACGTCTGAAGCGACAAGCGATCAATAATTTTTACGGCAAACGAATTTGGAACATCCGCAACGCAACCTAACCAGCCAATGGACTCTGGTTGAGGAGGCTTAGGCTTAGGCTTAGGCTTAGGCTTAGGCTTAGGCTTAGGCTTAGGCTTAGGCTTAGGCTTAGGCTTAGGCTTAGGCTTAGGCTTAGGCTTAGGCTTAGGCTTAGGCTTAGGCTTAGGCTTAGGCTTAGGCTTAGGCTTAGGCTTAGGAATCCGGTATGACATTCCGTACTTGGATGATTACATTCTGAAACATCGAATTGTCGAGTTGACAAATTTTGCGACGTCCGTGCTGGCTCATTCACATTATTGATCCGAATACGGATGTACATACTTCATATGCTTCTGGGTATACATATGTAGGTACGTAGTTTGATGGATTTTCCTTTTTTCAGAAATTGGAAGCAGAAGTGACGGGTCATCAGCCGATTATCGATCAGACACTGGCCAAAGGCACTGAGTTGGTGGACGCTGGTCATTTCGCCTCGAAAGAGATCAAGGAAAAGGCGAAGGAGCTGAAGGGGGCCTGGAAGGAACTGGGAGATCTCATCGCACAGAGAAGGGCCGCCTTGGATTTGGCGCTGAAGGGGCAGCAGGTATATGTTGTTAAGGTCAAAAGCAGGTGTTTTAGGGCCGAAACACCAAGGTAACGAGTTCACTAGCCTGCTCTCCTGCAACGCAGTAACGAACAAATTCGTCGTCCTTGGGTGAACTTGGAACTTTGGTGTTTCGCCTAGTTGCATAACTGCAAGGGTTGGATGCGACAAGCGTTGATCTTGCGATCACGCTCGACGACAACTGAACTCCTGAATGAGAATACCCTTCCCGTAGGGTAGAATGTAGCTGTAGGTACGTAGAGTAGAATAGAGTAGAGGCTACTTTTCTGCAATGTTCTCTTCCTTTCAGTACTTGTTCGATGCTGCGGAGATGGAGGCGTGGATGTCGGAGAAGCGCTCCCTGTTGAACAACGAGGACTACGGGGCGGACGAGGACGCGGCGAGCAAACTGCTCAAGAGACACAAGGCGCTGACCGAAGACGTCAAAGCACACAGGTACGTACGTGTATTCGCCTTGCCCCACCCATAAGAGGAGGTGCCGTTTCGCCCTCCTCGCCGATTTTTGAGCTGCAGTTAGCAAACGCGCAAATAAAGCCGAAGCAATTACTTTTTTGCAATTTTGGTATATTTTTGAAAAAGTAATTGCTTCGGCTTTATTTGCGCGTTTGCTAACTGCAGCTCAAAAATCGGCGAGGAGGGCGAAAACGGCAACTCCTCTTATGGGGCAAGGCGAATACGTACCTATAGCCTACTATGCACGTGCCTCGTATGGCGGTACTATCTCTCCCCTGAAGGGAAAGAGGTTGGACTGACCGGAAGTTGAACCCGCCTCCCTCTGGTGAACTGTGTTAGGGTAGGGGCTTTCTACGTAAACTATCGTTCTAGGTATGGAAGGCGAGTTTAGCCATCTGGCCTTGAATCGGCACGTGTGGTCGTGTGCCTATAAGTCCACAGCTGTGACCGAGGGTAGCGGGTTCGGTTCCCGTTCGGTCCTATTTCTCTCCCGCCTTTTCGGGGCCCGGCTATTGCCAGACGGAACGCGACACGTCATGTACTATCTGTTGTCTACTAGAGGTTGGTATCTACACCATCCAGACGTAGGCACGGTATTGAGGGTGGGGTCTGCAGGTTAGGGTATGCAGGAGGTCAAAATTGGGGTTTTTGCGTACCCCCTGGAAGAAAATTTTTTGGTCACGTACCCCAAAATTTGTTGCGTACCCTCAGAATAAAACTCAAATCTGTTGCAGAGGTCTGATGGATGCGCTGGAGTCCCACTGCACGGATCTGTTGGCGCAGGAGCATCCCAACTGCACCGCTCTGCAGACGAAGCAGGAGGAGCTGGAAGCGGAGTTTGTCTCCCTCCAATCAGCGGCGGAGCGACGCAGACTCCACCTGACGGACGCCGTCTCACTCTTCCAGTACCTGAGAGAGAGTCACGAGCTGGAGGCATGGATCAACGACCAGCTCCAGGTGGCCATGAGCGAGGAGTACGGACAGGACTACGAACATCTCATGGTATGTGTAAGGGTAGGGTGGGCAGACGTCGGCCTGGGGTCAGTTGGGGGTATGTTCCTACAGCACACCCCCACCCACCCCCTCACATATTACCCCACTCCCATATATTGAAAAAACTACATGCCCCCAAAGCTCACAGCCTTACTATGGAGAATCCCAAAATTACATACGCCCACCCCAAATACCGTGCCGATGTCTGTATGGGGTAAAACCGGCTACGGGAATATCCGGCCACCTAAGCTTCAGGGTTGCATATCTCAGCAACCAATGGAGCGATAGAGAAAAAATAGGATACCAATCGATTCCTTGAACTTCCCTCTTTTATATGCCCTCTTTGATTCATTATCTTTTTAACTTTGATGATGAATGTGACCGGGTTTACCCCATGGTCCGTTTTGAACGTGCATAATGCAGGCTTCACATGAGATGAAGATATGAAACAAGGTGATTGCAGAATTTTGTGTGCTCTCATGGTTGCGTTGCAGGAACTGGTAGCGAAGTTCGACGACTTCAAGCAGGGCGTTAAGACGGGCTCGGAACGTTTCATCATGTGTGAAGAGGCGGGGAAAACTTTCTTAGAACGCGATCCCCCTTTCAAAAAGGACGTGGTCTGGAGGCAGGAACAATTGCGGTACGTTTGGCTAAAACAAAGGAGGCTAAACTTACTGTGCATGCATCGTACTATCGTACAAAGTGCATATACTGTCCTGTATTTGACGAGCATTATTTATTGATGTGCTGTTTGTACAGGTCGGCTTGGTCTTTGTTGTTGGACTACATTGAAAACCGGGATCAGAAGCTGGAAGCAGCGGAAGAGATTCACAGGTTCAATCGGGATGCTGCGGACGCTTTATCACGCATTCAGGTACATACTGTACTTGGCGGTAGTTACCCACATACGTCCTTCAGAGGGTAGGTAGGTAGCCGTCAAAAACCTGAGGCGCAAAATGCCAATTCACCTCTTAGCCACCTCTTCATATCATTTCTTTACGTTCCGTGGTGGGTAAAAGTAGACTAGTGTTTCAAATTGTTTTCATAGTGACGGTGATTGATTGTACTTGCTTAATATGGCCGCTCCCGCCGCCCACCAATGGATTTTCATTATTTTCTACCTACTTATGTGATGAATATTGTGACAGCTTGACTTGATTGATGCCAGTCACGCGTGTTGTATTGCCAGCGCTGCGCGGCGGAACCAAACGGGCTAATGTTTCAAAATGTTGTCATAAGCAGCGTTGTTGGTTTGGACTTCATTCACTTGGATGTAAAGTTGGATGGATTTGGATGTGCCGTTGTATGTTTTGTATGTTGGTTGCAGGAGAAATCGGCTGCGATACCGCAGGACTTGGGCAGGGATATCAACACGGTGCAAAGTCTTCTCAGGAAACACGAAGCTTTCGAAAACGAGCTAGCAGCCTTGGAGGCCCAGCTTCAGGTACGTACAGTACCGTACAGTACATTCATTCAGTTCTCAGCAGATACGGAGATGCATGTCTATAGTAGTGTATAGCGTTGAGAACCAGCAAGGTGTTCGTTTGGGTTGTTGTGGTTGTCTGTCTGTGCTACATGTATTTGCGTATTTCTTCGCGATGTATGGCATGCTATTCAGTGGTGGTAGTGTAGGTGTAAATTGCGCAGCACGGGCTAAGCCCTAGAGGGCAGAGGCAACTCTGCTGGAAGGGACCGTGTTTTTGTCGTAATGGCCCAATTTTCCCCCAGCTCCCTTACCTGCTAGTACGTATCTGTTGTGTGGGTTCAGGTGTTACTGGAGGAAAGCGCCAAGCTGCAAGCTGCCTATCCCGGGGCCAACGCAGAGCACATTGCCGGGCAGCAGCAGATACTGGTGGAGGCCTGGAATCAGCTGCAGGAGAAGGCCGTGGAGCGACGGGATCAGTTAAACGCCGCGTTCGACCTGCAGAGATTTCTGGCCAACGTGAGTGTAACACCAAATATGTACTACTGTACAGGCGCAGAAGTCCACAATTTTCTGACGTGCCGCGCTCTGTATTGCGATAGCCGGGCCCCGAAAAGGGGGGAGAGAAATAGGACCGAACGGGAATCGAACCGGCTACCCCTGGTCACAGCTGTTGATTTTAGGCACACGAGCAGATACCGGTCCGGGGACAAATGGCTAAACTCGCCTAATAGTCTGGCCAGAGATAGTTCGAGATGGGACTCAAGTCGTCCTGCGTAGTTTGCATGTACTTCTGCAAAATCGGAGCACACGAAGCACAAATACTTCTATCCGTATTTGTGAAACTATTTTACGCAGTACGACTTGAGTTTCATAGCGAACTCTTAGCTGCCAGACTATAGTAGAACTGCTATTGTCTGCCAAGTCGGACTCAAGGCGCGTTGCGAAAAATAGATTCACAAATGCGGATTTCTGCCACCGCTTCGTGTACTCCTATTTAGGAGGAGTACACGCAAATTACGCTAAGACGACGTGAGTCCGACTGTCAACTTCTACTGGCCAGACTATGTTACGTACACTACTGGTCTGACGCTATTGCCATAGGTGCGCACGCAGTACGCAACAAGTTGAACTATGTCTATGACTCTATGTATGTTTGCGTGTGCGTAGGCTCGGGATCTGGTGAACTGGACGACGGGCGTGGTGTCGGAGATGGGCGGCTCTTCACGGGCGGGCGGCCTGGCGGCGGCGGAGTTGATGCAGACGGAGCACGCGCGACTCCGCGCCGAGATCCACGCGAGGCACGAGGTGTTCGCCGCGCTGGCCGACATGGCGCAGCAGATGAGCAGCGCCGGACACTACGCCCACGCCGAGATCGGGGAGCGGATGGCGCAGGTTGGTGGGGGATTGATTACTCAGTATTATTGGTAGGGGAGATTGTGTGATGAGCTCATCTGGGCGTGTAGAACGCGAGAGGTCCAGGGTTCGATTCACTGGGTGGGACATCTGCCGCAAATGTTCCTTTCGATTGCTGAAGGCCCTACGCTCCAACAACCTACTTACAGGACATCTGTTGCAAATGTTCCTTAGATTGCTGAATCGAGGAAGAAATTTGCCCGCTGTGCCAGGGAATCGAACCCTGCGCCTCTCGCATTCCAGGCGAGCGCCCTAACCATTGAACTACAACACACCTGATGACCTCAGTCCCACGGTCAGACCATGCGACATACGTACGTACAGCCTGACCAGAATTTACTTTGCCGAGTCTTTTCCCGGGTTCTTGTTGGCAAAGAAGTGAATGGCTTGTTTTGTTGTTGTGTAGGTGGAAGAGGCGAAAGCGAAGATGGAGAAAGAGTGGAAGGAGAGAGACGAGTACTTGCGTCAATTGGTGGAGTGGCACGCGTACCAAAACAACGCCAAGCAGATACTCGCCAATATCACCATGCACGAGGTACGTGGTAGTTATATCGCGGGGTAAGTCGGGCCACTTGTCAAAGACAGGCGAGTCAGGGAAAGTGCGCAAACCCTCCAATACAAGAAAGTACAACAAAGGATCATTTTGATGCATGTGCATTCGTCACTACCAGGTTTGCGCCTTCTCGAACCTGAGATTAGATGGTTGTGGTCGGCATTGCCGCTGGCCCGAATTACCCCGAACTACAATACGTGACGTAGAATAAGTATCACATGTACGTACATGGTTGTCGAGGCACGCCTCCTTCCAGACTGGAACAACCACGATTTCTCTTCTGTTGTTATTATAGGCATCGCTGAAGTCGTCAGAAATTGGCGGATCAACGGAGCAGGTGGAAGCTCAGCAGAAGAAGCACGACACGTTCGAGCGTATACTGCAAGCGCTGGAAGAAAAAGTGGAAGCCGTGCAGGTGAGTGGCAGTGGTGCGCTTCAGACGTGTACTCCAAATTCGCGCTTCAACATATACAATCTACGAGTTCGCACCGAACTCGCTGCGTTTTTCGAAACGTGCGTGTGAACAAACGATTTTGCAATTCGAAGACGTGTGAATAATTGACGTTCGTTTCGGTTCGAAACGAAGTCTTTCAAAACTCGGTCCGAATTCGCTCGGAGCAAACTCGGAGCACGTCTGAAGCGCCCCACTGAGTGGCTATGGCCCGCTACACACGAGCTCCGAGCGAGTTCGGTCCGTGCTCGGAGAGAATTCGGACCGAAATTCGAAGTTCACGTGTGCAGCGCGCCAACAATGGCAGGTGGTCAGAAGTGACGATTTGGTGACGTGCAGCGTTCCGTTTGGCGGTAGCCGGGCCCCGAAAAGGGGGGGGGGGGAGAAATAGGACCGAACGGGAATCGAACCCGCTACCCTGGGACACAGCTGTGGACTTAGGCACACCACCAGGTGCCGGCCAAGGGACAGATGGCTAAACTCGCCTTAAATCCCGAGAACTATACGTACACTACTACTGGCCTCGGACCCTATTGCCTTAACTATGTACGTACGCAGTACGTAATAATACGCTATTACTTTTATTATGCGTTGAAATATTTGGAAAATTTTGTCGCGTTTGGTATCCTGTGCATATTGCAGGTGCAAGGCAAGGAACTTGTGGCCAAGAAGCACATGGAAGGGCCGAATGTTCAGGAGTTGGCGAACGAAGTCACCAGACGCTACAAGGTGCTGTTGCAGCTGGCCAGGGACAGACAGACAGCACTGAAGGAGGCACTACTCTATGCCAAGTTCAACGGAGACATCGCAGAGGTGAGCTAGCAGGTGGTTGCGCTTTTGCTCAGCGAATAGATAAGGTTGCAAATAACTTTCGCGCACAAGTAGTAGCGCTTTTCTTTACAAGTTTGCTTATTTTTAGGCAAATTTAAAAAGAGATACTGCCTGTCCTCGATTTCGGCTCTTTCAACGAGTTTCCAGAAAGTGAGCACAGGTGGTATTTGCTAGTTAGCTTCATAGCTCAAAAAAATTTGCATAAAAATCAAAACAAGCAAACAACAAAAACCGCTGCTACGTGTGCGCAGCGATATTTGCAGAGGGGAAGTGGCTAAGCTTTTGCTCAGCGGATTAGATAGTATATTTCTTGGGTGAATCTGGAAAAAAGGAACGAAACGTGGTTGTTTGACAGGCAATTTACTTTATGGAACTTTTGAAACATTAGCGAATTTTCTGATTATTTCGCTCGTGAAAATAACGTCACGTGTATCCAATCCATCCATTATCCATATATTCATGCATACTACTAATACGTACGTAATATTGCTTGCTTCGCTCTAATGGTTGTTTCTTATGCATCCCTTGAAACATTAGGCCATTCATCCATTATCCATACATTCATACGTACTGAACGCAAATTTGGTCCAACTTATTGCCTGCTTCTCTGTAATGTAATGGTTGGTACTTATGCAGCCTTTGAAACATTAGTCCATGTTCTCCCTCTTGTTTTGTGCAGGCGGAAAGCTGGATGGAGGAGCGGCAGAAGCGGTTGAAGACTGAGAAAGTGGAGATGCAGGCACAGGGACAGCAGGCGACGGGACTGCAGGATAAGATGAAGCGACTGCAGAAGCACCAGGCGTTCGAAGCAGAGCTCACGGCCAACGAGCCAAGAATCCAGCAGATTCAGACGCAGGGCGAACAGCTCATCGGTAGGTATTCGCTGCATTGGCAGTTGTATGTAGCGGTGGCCTAACTATTGCGTATGGACGATAGGCGGTGTAACGCGATTGGGTTGATCGATGGCGACCCCGCCGCGGTATTTAGTGAAAGTTTGGATCGGTGTCTGTGGGGTCGTCGATCTTGTTCTTCTTTCCTTGTTTTCTTAGGAAAAAAGAAATCATTGGCATCATGGGGTAAAACCGGCCACCAAGTACTGAAAGCCATTCTTTCTTTCTACCTGGATGGTCGAGATAAATCTACCAATATAACCGGCCGGATTTACCCCATGGTACCCTACCCCATACACTGTGCGTATCTCCTGTGTTGCAGCTGGGAAGCATGCGGAAGCGCCGGAAATCCGAAGGAAACGGGAGACGTTGCTGGGTCGATGGCGTGGTTTAGTGTCTGCCTGTCAAGATCAGAGCGCGGCGCTGGCAGAAGCCAGGGATTTGCTAAACTTCAACCAGCTGGTGGAGAGAGTGATGGAGTGGATCAAGGACAAGGTACAGCAACGTACGTAAAGCAGGTTTAACCCATACTGAATATGACTGCCACATCCACTACTTTATGAGCACTGAAAAAAGGAACTCCGGTACATAAGGTACTCATTTATGAGCACTTGTGTGGCTCTGTTGAAATAAAATACTCTTAAGTGAGCACCTATAGTCTGGCCAATAGCAGTTGGCACCTGAACTCAAGGCGCATTGCGTAAAATAGATTTACAAATGCGGATTTCTGTCCACGCTTCGTGTACTCCTATTTAGCAGAAGTACATGCAAACTACGCAACTCGCCTTGAGTCCAGGTGCCAAGTTCTGCTATTGGCCAGACTATAGGTACTGGCGCTCCGTTTTTCATTGCTCATTAATGCTCATAAAGTAGTGGATGTGTGTGTTGTGAACAGTTTTGTCCGTTTGCACAGAGACAAACTGGCTAATGTTTCAAAGTAGAGATATGTGTACGATGGATTTGAGTGAGTTTTGGTAGTTGAGTAGAGCACATGTACAGATATCTGATATGATTTTCCTTTGTGTTTTGCAGGAACTTATGATCAGTGCTGGTGACATGGGCAGAGATTATGAGCACTGCATGGCCCTGAAGAAGAAGTTGGAAGATTCTGAAGGGGTACGGAAAAATTTTATTCCATACAATATAGACGATATGCGGTAACGCGATTGGGTTGGTCGATAGCGACCCAGCGGTATTTATTTAGTGAAAGTTTCGATCGGCGTCTGCGCTGTCGTCGACGTCATTTGTTGTCAATGCTTCTTTTCACTCGCTCCTTTGCCGCTCCCAGATGATTGAACAAGGTCGACGACCCCGCAGTCACCAATCCAAACTTTCACTAAATACCGCGGGGTCACTATCCACCAACCCAAACGCGTTACCGCATATCGTCCATACCGTGGTTGAAAGTAATGACGGAGTGCGCTTCTCAAGGGTAAATTTTTGCCGAACGCCAGGAAAAGTGTCGTTTTGTGTACGTTGTGAACAGTTCTCAAATATAATCACCTATTTTGACGCTTGTCCTTACTTCAACCAACCAAACTATTTTTGCCCCTGGTCCAAGATCGGTTGCATAATCTTGTGTGCATGTACTGTATTGTAGGACGCAGCAGTGGATGAACAAACCATCCAAAAGTTGAATCAATTGGGTGAGAAACTGGTGAAACAAGGCAGAAGCGACAAGAAGAATGTACAGGACACACTGAACGACACCAATCAAAAGTAAGTGTGGCGTTGTCTTTTCGAGGTTATGTGTTCTTGCTCACCGTTGCATATGGTACAGCTTGCGTATCTAATCTTTTTGCAGCTATTATTCTTCGCACATTCTTCTGTAAGCGAAGCAGGGGTTTTTTGAGGGTTTGGATTTCTTTCTTGCTCGGGTTTCTTTTGCTTTCCAGTGGATGGAGATTGTAATGCTTGAATCAGAGTGGTGGGATAATATTGAGCTGTGGGGAAAAGAATGGTGGGGTGTGCCCACACGTCAAATCTTACCTCGCGTTTTTCCATCCCAAAAAAATTTGGGCATACCCCTGAAATGGGCTAGCAGTTTTAGTCTAGTTGGTGCAGTTTTTTATTGATCCATATGCGATGCAAAGCTTTACGATGACAAATTATTGGAGACTCCCAGTCCCAGCCATGACCCAAGCAAGCAAGCTTTCTCTTTCTTCCCAAAATCGCTGTCAATCTGTCTGTTTCTGTTTTTTAGATGGCGTCAACTGCAAGCGTCGCTGGCGGATTATCGATCGCGACTGAACGCGGCTCAGGCGGTGCACTCGTTCAATCGGGATGTGGACGACACGTATGAGCGGATAGGAGAGAAGGCGGTGCTACTCGGCCCGCAAGATTACGGCAAGGATCTGCCGACAGTGGAGAGTTTGCTGAGGAAACAGGATGAGACTGGTGAGGTTTTGTTTGGGGGTATTTGATTGACTGATATCGAGTAAGGCTGAGACAATTTCGATCGGTAACGGAATTTTGTGAACATACGCACGCAGTAGGGTAGCTGCGGTCGAAATTACCCCCAATTTACCCGTACTTCCAGTAGTCGGTCAATGCCAATCGTAATGACTGTGTGTAATGCAGGGAGGGTACTGTGGGGTAAACCCGGACACCTAAGCTTTTCTCAACTTGCCACTTCAGCAATTGATGAACATGGTAGCTCATTTGAAAGAGGAGAGTTCAAGGAATCGATTGGTAGCATTCTTGTCTCAATCGTCTCAATCGTTCGTACGGTTGAGATATACTAGGTGTCCGGGTTTACCCCACCCACAGTACCCTACTTGATTGACTGATGATATGAGGCAAAGGTGGGACAATTTCGACCGGTCACAGAATTTCGTGAATATAACGCTGCTGTAGCTGCGGTCGAAATTATCGCCAATTTACCCGTGCTACCTGTACGTATGTATGTACAATGCGTACGTGCTGTTGCAGAGCGTGACATGACTGCTATCCACGAGAAGCTGGGTGCTCACGACACGGCGGCGCAGGAGCTGCTGTCTTCTTCGCCTCCCTTGCAGCAGACCATCTTCGATTCGCTGAAGAAACTGGAAGACTCCTGGGACCGACTCACCTCCCTCGCCCACGACAGGAGATCTCGCTTGCAACAGGTACCGTAGGGTGGTACCAAAAATATATAAGTGGGCTTAGGGGAAGAATGGAGCATACAGTATAAACGAAGGAGGCAATCCCTGACTCATATTCGACCCATTATAATAAGTTTCGTAAAACCCATTATAATGGGTAATCTAAAGCACGCCATACACACACAAACAATCTCGTAGCGCGTAAACGGTCTTCTGTTGCTTATACATACGTAACTTATGTTCTCATACGTACACTAGGTACGTAATGTTGTGCCTGTGCTATACGGCTGGTGTAATCTTTGCTGTGTGATGCCTTCGACCAGAAAACGTTGATTGATTGATGTTGCAGGCGCATACGCTGCAGAAGTTTCTGGACGCGGTGAAGAAGACGGAGCTGTGGGCGGCGAACATCCGGAACAAGATGGCCGCCTACGCGCCGCCCAACTCGGTGCCGGAAGCGCAGGCGCTGCTGGACTCGCACAAGGAGAAGCAGGCGGAGATCGCCGGCAGACGCGACAACCTCACCGCACTCCGCGAGTACGGACAGAAGCTGGTCCAGGTACGTAGGCTTATACTGCAGGTGTATTGCAGATCTGGAAACCCTGTTGCAGATCTGGCACAAGGATGTTACTATCCACGAGTTGAGTTGTGATTGAGCCGTGCGTTTTTTTATCGCTTCCGATCTTTTCAATCAACAATACAACGAGTTTAGTCATGCTGCTCACCCTCGCAGAATTCAAAGTCTCATTGCGCAACCGCCGCCAACCGATATATAGAGGCGTTGCGCATCCGTCGCCCACCAACATATGGCATATGGGAGTTGCGCAACCGTCACCAACCAACATATGGGAGTTGCGCAACCGTCGTCAACCAACATATGGAAGTTCCGTAACCGTGGCAACGGTTAGCGACGGTTGCGCATCGCCTCTAACATATCGGTTGGCGACGATTGTGCAACCAGTTGCGCCGGCTCAATGACAACGCAACTCGTGAATATGATTTGCGCGCGACGTGCTTTTCTCGCCTTCTCTCCGTTTTAGGTCGCGCTGAATTTTTTTCTGTACTGAATTTATTCCCACCGATTAGAAGTTACTGTGTCCCTGTGTCCCTGTGTCCCTAGACTGGGCACGTACTCCTAGAGCGCGCGCTCCGCTTCGCTCTTGAAGGGGGGAAGGCGACGGACGCGCGCAGCGGAGCGGGAGCGCGCGCTCTAGGAGTACGTGGACTGGGTTACACTAAATTGCTAAACCTAAAACTAAACCTAAATTGCTAAACCAAAAAACTTATAAGCCAGAAATAAGGAGAGAGTTTTTCTTATACCGTGGCATTTTTATTACAATTTAACAACAAAAAATGCAAAATCAGACAGAGAAATTGTGATGAAAATTGTAAATTTGCATTGGAAAACGCCAAAATGCGAAAAGAAATAATCTTTATTTATCTAATTCCGAATCAAAAAATGCAAACAATGTAATCTTTGCCCACAATTGTGTCTTGTGTTCCACTCCTGCATAAATAGGCTAGGCTCAGGCTCAGGCTTAGGCTTAGGCCTAAGCCTAGCCTATGTATGCAGCCACCCAAAGCCTAAGCCTAAGCCTAGCCTATGTATGCAGGAGTGAAACACAAGACACAATTGTGGGCAAAGATTACATTGTTTGCATTTTTGATACAATTTGTAAATAAAGATTTATTTCTCTTCGCATTTTGGCGTTTTCCAATGCAAATTTACAATTTTCATCACAATTTCTTGTCTGATTTGCATTTTTTGTTGTTAATTTGTAATAAAAATACCACGGTATAAGAAAAACTCTATTGGCTAATAAGTTTATTGTTTTAGCAATTTAGGTTTAGGTTTAGGTTTAGGTTTAGCAATTAGTGTAACCCTAGTCTAGGGACACAGGGACACAGTAACTTCTAATCGGTTTTATTCCCTCCCTCTGTGTTGCAGGAGCAGCCGAACCACAAGCAGGACGTGTCGCGGGCGCTCAAACGCCTGTCCACCCTGGAGCAGGAGGTGTCGGGGGTGTGGGAGCGGGAGGAGTCGCGTCTGAGGCAGCTGCACTCCCTGCAGCAGTTCAAGGAGGCGGTGGGCGTGTGCGAGGCGTGGCTCGCCAGCAAGGAGGCCTTCCTCCGCCAGGATCCACTCGGCGACAGTCTGGAAGCGGTGGCGCAGCTCCAGAAGAAACACGACGGATTCGCAAAGACCGTGAAAGGTATGGATGGGGTACCAGGAATGTGTACTATTATGGGAAGGGGAATAAATAGGTGAAGCGTTTTCCGTACAAAACATCACAGCGACCTGCAAGTACCCCCGGGCCCCTCCCCCCGCCCCCCCCGTGGAATGCGTTCTTCCACGCCCTTGCTGTCAACTAATTTTTCAGTACTGGGAGGTAAACCCGCCCACCAAGAAAATTTTAAAAAATTTGCAGAAACGTCTCTTCCCTTGAGAAATCATAAGAAAAATATTGTAAAATTAGCTGAACCCACTTTCCTATGTGATTGTAAGCTGATATGACAGCTGCTTAGGATTGCAATAGTTTGAGCTGATGAGGTGGGCGGGTTTACCCTATACTTTAGTACAGGAGTTGGGTGGGCGCATTTACCCCACTAAGTACTGAAACTGTTTTTTGCTATATCTCCAGTACCAGTGGGGCGAATTGGTTGAAACTTCGCCTGGGGGTAGGATACCATGTCCCCTTACCTTCCACATACCGGGTGTTTATTTTTAACATACAGGGTGTTTTTGCGCAACATCTAAAGTTTGGTCATTTTCGACCTCTTGTTGAAAAACGTGAACCCGTGAGCTTGATGTTCCAACAAATGGCATGCCAAATAGCTCATTTGAAAGAGGAGAGTTCAAGGAATCGATTGATATCCTATTTGCCTCAATTGGTCCATTGGTTCCTGAGATACACAGCCCTGAACCCTTAGGCGGGCGGATTTACCCATGGGCGGGTTCACCCCACAGTACCCTAGCCCCATATTAGAAACTGCGAAAACGACGAAAACGAAGGTTTTTACAGTTGAAAGCAGCGTTTTCGACGTGTTTCTAGCCATAGCAGTTGATGGCAAATCATTTGGGACGGTTTGGGATACATTTTATTTTTTACCCCTCTTGACCACCCCCTTCAGACATGGCCGATCATAGCCAAAAATGATAATTTTTGCGCAAGAATAGCTTGTTTTATCCCACTTTAGTTTGAAAACATGCAAAATAAACCACAAAAACGAGTTCAGGAGGTCAAAAACCTTACATTGGTCACTAATGCAAAATGCCCTTTTATATAGCCCCCCTTTTGTATAGCCCCCTCTCGAATATAGCCCCCCTAATCGGGGCTTACCGATCATATAGCCCCAGGGGGCTATACACGAAACATTACAGTAAACCAATATACAGGGTGTCTTTTTTCTCATGGATGATTTTGATTGCCTAGCTCAATAGGTTATCCTGCACCGATTTCGCTCAAATTTTGCCCACATATCCCCGACCGTTTACCATTTACTTGGTAAAAATTTCAAGGTGAAATGCTGTATTGGTAGTCAGAATTATCCCCTTCCTTTCACAACGGCAATTTCTCAGCTTTTCTTTTTACTTTTCAATCTTTTTACTGTCAAATGATTGAAAGATGTTTGTTGGATCCCAACGGCTCTTTCCAAGGAGCAAAATTGTTTCAACTAGATGGAACCTACATCCTAAACGGACAAAAAACATTGACAGTGATGGTGGCATTGCTTAGAGATGTCTAGTGGCATGTCTAGTGCTGCTCATGCCTCCTCAGTGCTGCATCATCAGCTGATGAGCCACAATCAACAGATCTGACTACTCCACAATTCTTTAGGGGGTGGAAAGATGGAAAGGGTCTACAAAGACAATCCAAAGCCGTGTACCATTCGAAAAAATGCAGCAGTATTGCCATTTGCCATGTTTTTCGATATCTTGATGGAAGAATTGTAGCCGTAGTCGAATAGTATGGTGAAAATGCTGTAAAATTGTGATCTCATTTTCTCCGCTGTAATTCTCACTGCCA
>JASAMW010003135.1:0-17194 GCA_030247985.1 Epsilonema sp. ZAB3_2
AAATGTTCGTCAGCCACTCTGCACGTAAATTTGAGAACAATTTTTTCTAGGAGTACACGCCGTATACAAGATATGGGCGTGGGCGCTGAGCGCGGCGCAGGACGCACTCCGGTCCTGGATAAATCACGCATTACGGACACGCCAGGCCAGCCCAGTATACATTGGGGACTATGCTCATACTAAACCACGCAATGCGATACACCAAGGCCCCACCCGGCGCGGGAGGGCTCCGGTCCTCGGATTTTCTACTGAGTTCTGGACACCGAGGCCCCACCCGGCGATTTTCTACTAAATTCTGGACACCTAGGCCCCACCTGACGATTTTCTACTGAATTCTGGACACCGAGGCCCCACCCGGCGCAGGAGGGCTCCGGTCCTCGGATTTCTACTGAGTACTGGACACCGAGGCTCCACCCGGCGATTTTCTACTGAATTCTGGACACCGAGGCCCCACCCGGCGCAGGAGGGCTCCGGTCCTCAGATTTTCTACTGAGTACTGGACATCGAGGCCCCACCCGGCGATTTTCTACTGAATTCTGGACACCGAGGCCCCACCCGGCGCAGGAGGGCTCCGGTCCTTGGATTTCTACTGAGTACTGGACACCGAGGCCCCACCCGGCGACTTTCTACTGAATTCTGGACACCAAGGCCCCACCCGGCGCTGGAGGGCTCCGGTCCTCAGATTTTCTACTGAGTACTGGACACCGAGGCCCCACCTGGCGCAGGAGGGCTCCGGTCCTCGGATTTCTACTGAGTTCTGGACACCGAGGCCCCACCCGGTGCAGGAGGGCTCCGGTCCTCGGTTTTCTACTGAGTTCTGGACACCGCGGCCCGACCCTGTGACTTTCTACTGAATTCTGGACACCGAGGCCCCACCCGGCGCAGGAGGGCTCCGGTCCTCGGATTTTCTACTGAGTACTGGACATCGAGGCCCCACCCGGCGATTTTCTACTGAATTCTGGACACCGAGGCCCCACCCGGCGCAGGAGGGCTCCGGTCCTCGGATTTCTACTGAGTACTGGACACCTAGGCCCCACCCAGCGCAGGAGGGCTCCGGTCCTCAAATTTTCTAATGAGTTCTGGACACCGTGGCCCCACCCAGCGATTTTCTACTAAATTCTGGACACCGAGGCCCCACCCGGCGCAGGAGGGCTCCGGTCCTCGGATTTCAATTGAGTACTGGACACCGAGGCCCCACCCGGCGATTTTATACTAAATTCTGGACACCGAGGCCCCACCCGACGCAGGAGGGCTCCGGTCCTCGGATTTTCTACTGAATTCTGGACACCGTGGCCCCACCCGGCGATTTTCTACTAAATTCTGGAAACCGAGGCCCCACCCGACGCAGGAGGGCTCCGGTCCTCGGATTTTCTACCGAGTTCTGGATACCGCGGCCTCACCCGGCGATTTTCTACTAAATTCTGGACACCAAGGCCCCACCCGACGCAGGAGGGCTCCGGTCCTCGGATTTCTACTGAGTTCTGGACACCGAGTTAAAGGGGGACTCCGGTCCTCAATTTTCTACTGAATTCTATGTACCGAGGCCCCACCCGGCACAGGAGGGCTCCGGTCCTCAGTTTTCTACTGAGTTCTGGACACCGCGGCCCGACCCTGTGACTTTCTACTAAATTCTGGACACCGAGGCCCCACCCGGCACAGGAGGGCTCCGGTCCTCGGATTTCTACTGAGTTCTGGACACCGAGGCCCCACCTGGCGCAGGAGGGCTCCGGTCCTCGGTTTTCTACTGAGTTCTGGACACCGCGGCCCGACCCTGTGACTTTCTACTGAATTCTGGACACCGAGGCCCCACCCGGCGCAGGAGGGCTCCGGTCCTCAGATTTTCTACTGAGTACTGGACATCGAGGCCCCACCCGGCGATTTTCTACTGAATTCTGGACACCGAGGCCCCACCCGGCGCAGGAGGGCTCCGGTCCTCGGATTTCTACTGAGTACTGGACACCTAGGCCCCACCCAGCGCAGGGGGACTCCGGTCCTCGGTTTTCTACTGAATTCTGGACACTGAGTTAAAGGGGGACTCCGGTCCTCAATTTTCTACTGGATTCTGGACACCGAGTTAAAGGGAGACTCCGGTCCTCGATTTTCTACTGAATTCTGTGCATTGATGCCCCACCCAGTGCAGGGGACTCCGGTCCTCGATTTTTTACTGGATTCTATGTACTGAATTCCCACCCAGCGCAGGGGGACTCCAGTCCTCAGTTTGCTACTGAATTCTGTGCGTCGATGTCTCCCCCTTCGCTGGGTGGGGCCTCGGTACATAGAATTCAGTAGAAAATTGAGGACCTGAGTCCCCCTTTAACTCAATGTCCAGAATTCAGTAGAAAATTGAGGACCGGAGTCCCCCTTTAACTCAGTGTCCAGAATTCACTAGAAAATCGATGACCAGGGAGTCCCCCTGTGCTGGGTGGGGCCTCGGTACATATAATTCAGTAGAAAATTGAGGACCGGAGTCCCCCTTTAACTCAATGTCCAGAATTCAGTAGAAAATTGAGGACCAGAGTCCCCCTTTAACTCGGTGTCCAGAATTCACTAGAAAATTGAGGACCGGGGAGTCCCCCTGTGCTGGGTGGGGCCTCGGTACATAGAATTGAGTAGAAAATTGAGGACCGGAGTCCCCCTTTAACTCAGTGTCCAGAATTCACTAGAAAATCGAGGACCGGGGAGTCCCCCTGTGCTGGGTGGGGCCTCGGTACATAGAAATGAGTAGAAAATTGAGGACCAGAGTCCCCCTTTAACTCAGTGACCAGAACTCAGTAGAAAATCTGAGGACCGGAGCCCTCCTGCGCCGGGTGGGGCCTCGGTGTCCAGAATTCAGTAGAAAGTCACAGGGTCGGGCCGCGGTGTCCAGAACTCAGTAGAAAACCGAGGACCGGAGCCCTCCTGCGCCAGGTGGGGCCTCGGTGTCCAGAACTCAGTAGAAATCCGAGGACCGGAGCCCTCCTGCGCCAGGTGGGGCCTCGGTGTCCAGAATTTAGTAGAAAGTCACAGGGTCGGGCCGCGGTGTCCAGAACTCAGTAGAAAACTGAGGACCGGAGCCCTCCTGTGCCGGGTGGGGCCTCGGTACATAGAATTCAGTAGAAAATTGAGGACCGGAGTCCCCCTTTAACTCGGTGTCCAGAACTCAGTAGAAATCCGAGGACCGGAGCCCTCCTGCGCCGGGTGGGGCCTCGGTGTCCAGAATTTAGTAGAAAGTCACAGGGTCGGGCCGCGGTGTCCAGAACTCAGTAGAAAACTGAGGACCGGAGCCCTCCTGTGCCGGGTGGGGCCTCGGTACATAGAATTCAGTAGAAAATTGAGGACCGGAGTCCCCCTTTAACTCGGTGTCCAGAACTCAGTAGAAATCCGAGGACCGGAGCCCTCCTGCGTCGGGTGGGGCCTCGGTGTCCAGAATTTAGTAGAAAGTCACAGGGTCGGGCCGCGGTGTCCAGAACTCAGTAGAAAACTGAGGACCGGAGCCCTCCTGTGCCGGGTGGGGCCTTGGTACATAGAATTCAGTAGAAAATTGAGGACCGGAGTCCCCCTTTAACTCGGTGTCCAGAACTCAGTAGAAATCCGAGGACCGGAGCCCTCCTGCGTCGGGTGGGGCCTTGGTGTCCAGAATTTAGTAGAAAATCGCCGGGTGAGGCTGCGGTATCCAGAACTCGGTAGAAAATCCGAGGACCGGAGCCCTCCTGCGTCGGGTGGGGCCTCGGTGTCCAGAATTTAGTAGAAAATCGCCGGGTGGGGCCACGGTGTCCAGAATTCAGTAGAAAATCCGAGGACCGGAGCCCTCCTGCGTCGGGTGGGGCCTCGGTGTCCAGAATTTAGTATAAAATCGCCGGGTGGGGCCTCAGTGTCCAGTACTCAATTGAAATCCGAGGACCAGAGCCCTCCTGCGCCGGGTGGGGCCTCGGTGTCCAGAATTTAGTAGAAAATCGCTGGGTGGGGCCACGGTGTCCAGAACTCAGTAGAAAATTTGAGGACCGGAGCCCTCCTGCGCTGGGTGGGGCCTAGGTGTCCAGTACTCAGTAGAAATCCGAGGACCGGAGCCCTCCTGCGCCGGGTGGGGCCTCGGTGTCCAGAATTCAGTAGAAAATCGCCGGGTGGGGCCTCGATGTCCAGTACTCAGTAGAAAATCCGAGGACCGGAGCCCTCCTGCGCCGGGTGGGGCCTCGGTGTCCAGAATTCAGTAGAAAGTCACAGGGTCGGGCCGCGGTGTCCAGAACTCAGTAGAAAACCGAGGACCGGAGCCCTCCTGCACCGGGTGGGGCCTCGGTGTCCAGAACTCAGTAGAAATCCGAGGACCGGAGCCCTCCTGCGCCGGGTGGGGCCTCGGTGTCCAGTACTCAGTAGAAAATCTGAGGACCGGAGCCCTCCAGCGCCGGGTGGGGCCTTGGTGTCCAGAATTCAGTAGAAAGTCGCCGGGTGGGGCCTCGGTGTCCAGTACTCAGTAGAAATCCAAGGACCGGAGCCCTCCTGCGCCGGGTGGGGCCTCGGTGTCCAGAATTCAGTAGAAAATCGCCGGGTGGGGCCTCGATGTCCAGTACTCAGTAGAAAATCTGAGGACCGGAGCCCTCCTGCGCTGGGTGGGGCCTCGGTGTCCAGAATTCAGTAGAAAATCGCCGGGTGGAGCCTCGGTGTCCAGTACTCAGTAGAAATCCGAGGACCGGAGCCCTCCAGCGCCGGGTGGGGCCTCGGTGTCCAGAATTCAGTAGAAAATCGTCAGGTGGGGCCTAGGTGTCCAGAATTTAGTAGAAAATCGCCGGGTGGGGCCTCGGTGTCCAGAACTCAGTAGAAAATCCGAGGACCGGAGCCCTCCCGCGCCGGGTGGGGCCTTGGTGTATCGCATTGCGTGGTTTAGTATGAGCATAGTCCCCAATGTATACTGGGCTGGCCTGGCGTGTCCGTAATGCGTGATTTATCCAGGACCGGAGTGCGTCCTGTGCCGCGCTCAGCGCCCACGCCCATATCTTGTATACGGCGTGTACTCCTAGAAAAAATTTTCTCAAATTACTGCAATGCTTACAACATTTCATAAAACTTCAGATACATCATTACTATACTACACACCATATACGCATTACACTATTCTCCACCACTTATAGTCTATTATTATCTAACACTTATACTCAATATAAAATCATCACACAAAACAAAGCAAAAAACAAACCGGACAACATCAATATATACAAACAACTCTCTCCCTGTTAGCCCCCACAAACAAAAATTTTCTCCATATTTTATTCTAAAAATTATTTTAACCCGAGCACGCTACACCCACCCACCCCCACCACCCACCCACCACAAACAAAAACACACCCCACCTACGACAGAACAACAACAAAAAAAAACAAAACAAAAAAAAAAACAAGACAACCAAGCTTTTTTCTAGATCAGCACGAAAACTTCCCCACTATTTTTTTACCCGTACAAAAAAATAATTTATTTATTCACACACTACCCCCTCACACACACCCCCACACGAGAGCCCTGGCCCCCGCCTCATAACTCACTGATCTCTATCTCATTACTCTATTATTTTCTTATAACACTCTCTCACTCGCTCCCAAGCCAAAATTTCTCACCCACCACACGAAATCAACCTCGCTTCACCCGACCCCCTTTTCATCCTCCACGTCTCGAATCCCTACCAAACTCCAGTTTTCCGCCCACGACCCTCTACCCCCCACTCCAACTCACCTCCCACAACCCCATCAAATAAACTAAAACACTATACACCCAATAAACAAACACAGACAGTCAAAGGGCCAAACACTCGACCGCGCCCCTCCCCCCACCCAGCACAGCGACAGCACCCGCGCCACGCAACCCCACACACACGGAGGCAAAACATATCATCTCGCTCAACTACCACCACAACCAACCAACAAAAAACAAAAACCCAAAACAAACCAACCAACCCAATCACCAACCGTTAATATATATATGGGTTTGTCGGTTTGTTGTCCGCACGTCATCAAACCGACAACAAACCAATAACAAACCGACAACACCCATAACAACCGATCAACAAATTTGTATCCAAAAAATCACCCGGGACCCGGCTATCTCTAACCCCACCCCCCTATCCCCGCACACCACCGCACCCCCGCCCCCCCCCATTGGAGGGGCGTGGGGAACCGCCTCAAGGGCGCACGCGCCCCTGCCCCCCCCCCCCCCCCCCCCCCCCACCACCACCGCCACCGCCACCCTCCCCCAACCAACCACAAACAACAACAAGCACCACACGTACACCCAACCCAAACAACCAGCACAACCAGCAAAAAAGCATAAAGTATAAAGCCAAAATCCTCCCCCCCCAACTACTCTACCGCGACCCGGGCCCCGCTGCTCGACACCCGCACTGCAAGAAGGAGGAACGGCACCTGCTCGAGCAAGGGCAGGAGGTCCGCAGCCGGACCCCACCCAACCACATTCACTAACATGCTACGAACGTACGTATGTACCTACTGTTGTAAGAACTGAGCGACAGGTCCTGATTAACACCTCCCGCGACTGACAGACAACCAGATGGCAAACCAGCGACAACTGTGTCATCTGGTTCTCATTCGCCATAGAGCGATTAGGTTACAACAGTTACACAAGAAAAAGCAGTGCATTTCGAAGAGGCCAAGAAGTTGCGGTAGGTGTTAACTAGTTGGTCATGTATTGTACTCAACCGTAATTCTTACATAATTTCCGAAGGCGTCACGAATTTCCACGCCGCTTCCCTCGGGCGGGTGGATGCGCTTGTAGATGTGCGCTATCGTTTTCAAGGCCACCAAAATGCCGCAACAAATGAATATGGGGCCGACGATCCACATTTGCCCCGCTTGATCCTCGCTCTCTGTACAATGTAGGGAACCGTGGGGTAAACCCGACCACCTACCTGGCCTACCTGACCGCCGTTCTTTTCATGTGGGTGGCCAGGTTTACCCTATGATACCATACCACACACACACAATACGTTTATCTACTCTGCACAAGTTTGCGTACGTACGTAGTACTTATGTACAGTATGTACGTACGTACATACCTGACGCCTTTAAAGGCGGAGTTGAAACTTCAGTAGCTCCTGTCGTCTGCTCCTGTGCTGTTACAACTGTAACCGTAACACCCACGCCGATCATTAGAGTCGTCATGAACAGGTACAGCACCGTCGTACAATCAAGCCACACTGGTCGGTGAGCGTTGATGAAGCGATACACTGAGAAAGAAAAGACCAGCTCATCACAATTGTGTAATAATGCACCCATAGGGTACTGTGGGGTGTACCCGGCCACCTGAGCTCCTTTGACCTGGCTGTTTCAGCAAGTGATGAACCAAATAGCTCATCATAGAAAGAGAAGAGTGCAAGGAATCGATTGATATCTACACGTCTCAATCGGTCCACTGGTTACTGAGATATGCAGCCCTGAAACTTAGGTGGCCGGATTTTTCCGAGGCCGGGTTTACCCCACATTACCTTACATACTGGAAATGGCAACCCATGTACGTATTTCCCCATGGATTTAAGCCTAAGAGCAACACCCGTTATTCTCTCACGCCAAGAAGCCATAAAACGCGCATCCTCAACCCCAGGGTAGACTCATTCAAGGTTGACACTGTCTTTATGAATTCTTGCTTACACCAAGTGGGATTCTGCCCCGCAGCTTCCCTCGCCTCTGCCCTTTGAACAGCCTCCAGCACTCTGGCCAAGGATTCCGATCTATCCCCGCTCTGAGGCTCTTGCTGCTGTCCATTTGCCCCAACAATAGGATCTTCAGTTTGCACACCCACAACCCTGCCGAAGGTCACTTGGCGTGGCAGTCGTCTGCCTCTGCCCATAATCTCATCCACAAGCACCGCATTCAAGCTCCCAGAATCATCTGCCAATGGTCTGGCAGTAGTAGGAACTTCAGAAGCAGAAGGAAACTCTGATGACAGAGATCTTTGATGAGACAGTCCAGTAGCTGGATGATGGTCAGGTGTTGATAGGCTGGGAAGGGATGAATGAGGGTTGGCGGTGGTAGTAATGTTGTTAGTAGCCATTCTCCTTCTCTGACTGTTTTCTTCTTGACGTAAGCGACGCGCTATGGCTCGTTCGGGGGAGCTGGATGTGACCTGACGATGTTGGGCACCTTGTCTTGTTGGGGAAGCGGAGCGTCCTATGGTCCTGTCCAACAGCAAGGAGTGCATCTCCATTGCAGAAAGGCAGTTGACATATTGAGCTTGATCGTGTTAGGCATACGGTAGGAATGCATATCAGACGGAGAGACAAGCAAATGGTAGGTATGGTATGAATGAACTGCAAGTAAATTACGTCACAAAAAATGAAGAGCATCATGTATGTTCATGTTATGTCACCAAGGTATAAACAAGGGATTGCACCCAAGCAAACTCATGCAGCATCAAACAAAGTCAAGCTTTCAGGCGATTCAATCAATCCTTTTATGGCAGGCAATCATTCGAATCGCAAACTGCACCATCCAGTAAAGCAGCAGAATTAGTAAGCTTCAATCAACCCTTTGCTATAGCACTCATTCGAATCGTAACAGCACCATCGAGTAAACGCTAATGCACTAAAACAAGCTCTATCAAATCAGCAGAAAGACATCGCATTATCACATCATGTCATCGAGCAGCCGTCTCAAATTTTCCAAATTCAACTTGGTCACCAGCTTCACATTGGCCTTTGCATCTTCTTCCCCAGATGACCCGACGAGGCACATGCCCCGTTCTGCGCCTTGCTCCAACTGCACGCGTACGCACACCAGCTTCTCTTCTTCTATCACGGGTAGAGTGGATGGGGCGAGCGAAGCGGCGGCTGCCCAGAGATCGCAGCTGAAGTAGCCCTTCATGCCCTCGTTCCTGCGCTCGGAATCCTCTCCGCTAAGACGAAGCTTAGACAAGCGACTGATCTTCTGAACGAAGGCGGCTTTGGCGCTGTTGCTGAAAGACAGCCACTGGTGAAACCACTCCTAAGAACAGACGCGCATCATCCATATGCATGTACGCAGGTACAGTAAGTTAAGATCCAGGTGCAGCCTAAATGGGTGGGCAGTCTGTCCTGATAGCTTGAATATCGACTACCCAGAAAGCTAACTCTCTAAACCAAACATGATGGGGGACATTCTTCTTCTTACCCATGGCAACTGATGGTTACTGCAAGTTTCCCAAGTGATCCACTCGATAGGACACTGAAACTGAGTCATGACTAGATTGGCAGCTTCAGGATCGCAGTGAAAATTGAACTCGGCTCTTGTTCTGTGCACATTCCCAACACCTACAAGAATTGGCGTTCATACATTACATACAAACGTAAATAAATCCATTCCTAAATTTATCTATCATCTCAGAAGCCAACAGGGTGGCAAAAATTAATCGAAAACGCAAACGGGTGACTTCTGAGACGACGATTTTTGGGATGGGTTAAACCGCACCAAGGCGTCATTGTTGTCTACAAGTCGCCCAACTGTTGCACCAGAGGCGTGATTGTTGTCAACCCGTTGCCAAACTGTGGTCGGTTTATGGGGATTATCCGGTGTCGGTTTGTTGTCAGTCAACAGTAGGACGACTTGTTGACAACAATGACGCCTTGTTGCGGTATGTGTTAACAAACAAATAGTACAGAAACATACTACTTACCCGTATGATTTCCTCCCATCACACAGAGCCTCCTGAGTTTGCTCTTGAATCCCGGGTTCTTATCAGCGGCATTGGCGACGTTTGTCAATGGTCCGAGAGTGAGCAGCGTCACCTGATCAGGATACTGATCGCATACTGTGCGAACCAGCCATGACACCGCGTCTTCTGGCAGTGGAGTAAGGGAAGGGTTAACCGGATATTCATGCGCCACCCCGCCCAGCCCGTCATTTCCATGTACGTGAGCAGCAGCATGTATTACAGCACCAGTCACAGAGCGCTCGCTACCTCTTAGAACGGGAATCTGTAAGAAACACATATGGTCGCGCTCGTGGCGCAGGCGGTAAGACGGGCTACGTCCGATCTGCCGTCCTCTGCGTCATGAGTTCCCTCCCACTCTCGCCAGGTGGGATTAAAGCGACTGGCAACCCCAGCCGCAGTATGGTGCGCCCGCTCGCTGGCTTCTAAAGGCACCAGTGCTTTCCTTCGGGTCTGCACACCCCGACCAGTGGTCGCTGATGGCTGTTCGGCTTCGTGCCAGGCCCTTCCCTGGTTCGGGACATTGTTGGTCGTGCGTGCCTGCGGCACTGGACTGGCCCACCATAACGGGTGAGGTGCGGAGGAGACTGTGGGACGAGTTTCACCTGCAGCCGACCCTGTGGGGTGCGGTTTCGCAAAAAAAGAAACACATGTGGGGCAGTGCGGGGTAATTCGGACACCCAACCTGTTCCAAGTCCAGTTTAGATGGGGAACTGGGACGAAGTTTATTTCGCTGCAACATGCAACTATACAGGTGATGATTATAAGTTACGGTAAGGATAAACCAAGCACATAGAGCAAGGATAGGCGGTTATTATCCAAAATGCGTTGGTGTCTTGTGGTATCAAAAACCTTCGTGGAGTGGCCCAAATTATCCCAGATACCAATTACCCCACATTACCCTGCTGCACAGTTTTTCGCACCTGGCACACGTGACCTTCTGGCAAAACGCCAAAAACCTCTGCTATTGGCATGGGAAGCGTCGGGTAAATTTGGGGGCTATTTAAACCCCGCGCCCCCCCCCCCCCCCCCCCTTCGCGCCGCCCGCCGCTGCCGCGCCCCCCCCCTCCGGCCGCTCACACCTCGAGCGGGCGGGCCTGCATCCATGCCTCAGGGACACAAAACGCACATAAGCAACCAGCCACATCAGACGAGTAAATATCTATCCAGTCCTTTAACACCATTATTATGATGAGCTACGTCGGACATCACTTCCTAACACAGGCATAACAAGGGCAAGCACGAGACCTGAAACACCCCACAGCAACTGAGGGGCACACCATGACACAAGAGAGACCAGCGGACCCTCCCCTTCCCAGAGTAGCCCTGGTTCAACCAACACCGACAGGGGACACCCGGCTCCACCACGGGAGCGAACGCGCTCCGCACAAGTCAAAAAAAAGGCAGGGGCAGTAGGGGAACAGCTACAAACAAACATAAGAACACCGCAGAAGCTAGTGCAGCCCCACCCACCCCATCAACAGCTGAAGATAAGCACGCAACTACACAGTTTACACAACAAAGACCTACGTCAGCAGAGTTGCCCAGAGCATCTAAAGGTACTACTAGTGCCAACCATGGCAAACGCATAACAACAAACAAGCAGACCACCCCAAAGTCACCAAGTCCGAAAAGACCCCACCAAAGACAGCAGCAGAGCCCAAGCGGGACAACCAACCCCCAAGCACAAAGGGCAAGGCAAAGCCGGCAAATCCCACAAGCAAAATCAAAAGACATCAACCAGAGTCACCCAGGAGCGCAGGCCCGCCAAAGACGGCCAGGCACATCCAGGAAAACGACAGGCCATCAAAAAAAAACCCCCCAAAAACCGGCCACCAATCAGGCCAATCTCAAACCAGGGACCAAACTAGAATCAATCGATCCGCACTCCTCTTCAAAGCACACACCAAAAGCCACAAAAGCAGGCCGCACACCCCAATACCCAGGCAAAAAAAAGCGGTCTCCTCCAATCCCATCAACGCTCACCGACAGGCACACACGCTACCAGACACCAAACCGACAAAAAGCAAAGCAACAAAGCAAATCAACCCGCCAAAGGCAAAAAAACAAAAAAACACCAAACGCAAAAAAACAGGTGTGGTATGGTATCATAGGGTAAACCTGGCCACCCACATGAAAAGAACGGCGGTCAGGTAGGCCAGGTAGGTGGTCGGGTTTACCCCACGGTTCCCTACATTGTACAGAGAGCGAGGATCAAGCGGGGCAAATGTGGATCGTCGGCCCCATATTCATTTGTTGCGGCATTTTGGTGGCCTTGAAAACGATAGCGCACATCTACAAGCGCATCCACCCGCCCGAGGGAAGCGGCGTGGAAATTCGTGACGCCTTCGGAAATTATGTAAGAATTACGGTTGAGTACAGTACATGACAGTACTGGTTAACACCTACCGCAACTTCTTGGCCTCTCCGAAATGCACTGCTTTTCTTGTGCAACTGTTGCAACCGAATCGCTCTATGGCGAATGAGAACCAGATGACACAGTTTTCGCTGGTTTGCCATCTGGTTGTCTGTCAGTAGCACCCACCCGCGAAAATGACCCAGAGAAAAATTGAAGTGTCCAGAACATTGGTATGCATTTTTGGAAAATTGTTTGAAATCGACAAAATGCGATCCATGCACACAGCGATACAAAGCAAACAAATTACTATGCCAAAAATATATTTTTGCTATGCGATAATGCGTGCTTTTTGTCGCTAGGTCGATTTTGGCGGGGGGGAGGTGTTAATCAGGACCTGTCGCTCAGTTCTTACAACAGTAGGTACATACGTACGTTCGTAGCATGTTAGTGAATGTTTTCAGTTGGCGTCGGGCTCCGGCCACGAACCTCCTGCCATCACTCGAGCAGCTACCATTCCTCCTTCTTACAGTGCGGCACTCCAAGCACGGGTCCCCAGTACCGTCATAGAAGAGGTAGGCTACATACTTTATACTTTACTCCGAACTGATCTGTTTGCTGGTACTATGCGATGGGTTGATGTGTACTACATGCCCTTGTTTTTGATTCAGGATGAATCGTGGAAGCCTGCCAATACTGGTGATGATGATGCGAGGGATACAGAGAGCACATACGAGCTGGTCACCATTAACGTCGATCCTCCACCGCCTACATACGAAGAAGCCGTGCTGTACGTACGTATGCGGATCAAGGCGTAGTGCTTAACACATACCGCGACCTGGTGTCATTGTTGGCAACAAATTGTTGATCGGTTGATATGGGTGTTGTCGGTTTGTTATTGGTTTGTTGTCGGTTTGATGACGTGCGGACAACAAACCGACAACACCCATATATTAACGGACAACAGCTGAACGACTTGTTGCCACCAATGACGCCAGGTCGCGGTAACAGTTCGGGTTTCGCTTACATGTGTACATAACATAGGTACTGCATGCATAGTATTGCAGGCGTCGAAGCATGAACACTGCTGACAAGCTGCACCCATCTCGAGCGACAACTCAAAGAATGGATCGATCCGTCCAGTTTCCGTCGCCGTCCGCATCGCGGCGTCGCGTCATCGCCTCGGATGGCGTCGCCTCCACCTCTCGCAGTGACCCGGGAGCACTGGCGAGGGTTGGCGACACTATTACACCTGCTCCCTTGCCGACCCATCCTGCAGTACAACCGTCGTCGTCAATTGTCCGCCTTAATCACTAATCAAGGGACCAAATGTCAGTACAGGTTTTGAAAATACAAGCGTGCTGTATGCACGTGCAGTACAAAGTTTGAGTAGTGTCAGAGGGAGGAAAGGGGACCCAGGGACCCCAAAGAAAGGGACCCGGAAAGAAAGGGGGAGAAAAAAAAAAAAAAAAAAGGAAACCCGACCCCCCCCCCCTAGTGTCTCTTATGGGATTGTTGTATGCGGTAGTACTGTGCATACATACATGATTACTTTCTGTACAGTGTACACAACACATACTGTACGTGCATGATTTCTGTGCCTGATGCTTGCAAAACCACCAAGCTTTGGTTGGTCTTGTTTTCTTTCTTGCTTTTCGTCTACTTCACTTGTATTGCTTGCTTGTCTTAGCTCGTAGGTAGTCGTGTTATCTATTTTGGCTTGTTAGACGTTGGTTGGTAGTATGTGGATGGTACTGTACGTACGCTGGTTCGGATCAAGATAATTTTCGTAATCTTGAATATTATGTGACACAAACAAACTCTTGTCATTTTTGGATCGGTGCTCAATCAGGGATGAGACGTTGTATTTGACATATTTGACTACTATGTCACGGTTATGTTTTTTGCTTCTGTTGTCAGTGATGATTTTCATATTGTATATCGTCCGTAGTAAATACAGTAGATAACCTACAGTGGACCTATACTGTGGTCTAGAATAGTGTCAATGCGTACACTGAGAACCGCATTCTGATTTTGCAAGGAAGATTAGTCCGTGCTTGTATTTAGCGCGCCTCCGATTCAAAAACACGCGTGTCAATACAAGCACGGACTAATCTTCCTTGCAAAACCAGAATGCGGTTCTCTGAGATAATCAGGTGTGTAGTGTACGTACACATACGATGTACTAAACATTATTTCCTCCGTATACAGTAGTCTAAATTACGAATTCCAGGTGCTAACGAAATTACTCATTCGATCAACAGTCACAAGTAAATTCGACATTTTCTGAGAATTGTTATAAGCACAAAGAAATCGTATCAATTGTCATGGCTTCTTTATACAAAATTATTACGGGTCGCAGACCAACACACTAAACGGATAGTTATACATACAAACAAATATGTGTAATATATCAAGTACAAGAGCAGAGGCCATTGTACCATACAATCACCAATTCAGTATGGTTGGTTGGTACAGCACAGCATGCATAATAAAGCATTGATGCCACCCAAAACGTAGAGATACAATACCTATAGGTACATACTGAACGGGAGAAAACAGAAGAGTGAAAAGCGCCCAACACAACGACTACAAAGAAACAAATTTTCGAACATCACGATGGAGGTGAAGTGACAAAGAAATGGCATGTGATAATCATGGCAACTTTGTACATCATACTGTACGTATTCGCATGTATACGTGAATTGTTGAATGCCGTCATAGCAATGTTGGAAATTAAATTGTAGTCTCGCATGTCGTGCAGTAATCTGATGTCGAGCAATCAGGCACCACCAAGAGAATGTCATTCGTTAACTTATCCATAAGATAGAAGAAAGATTCAATGCGTACTGTACGTACCCCTGAAGCAGAATCGATGTGGGGAATGAGTGGGTGATGTGTCATCAGGCTTGTTGCTGTTTGCATTCCTGGAATCCTATGTCCCCGTGTGGAATGCGAGGTGATAAGAACACCTGCTCCTCTGCCGCTCGACGGCTCAAAACTGAAAAAGCACAATCAAGCTTGCTTGCATTGCATGAATAGAGTACACTATAGAGTAATTTGAACATTTTGAACGGATGTAATGATGACGCATTTAGAGAACATTTTTAGACGGTAGAGTGCGTTCATATACATGATACAGGATTCATGTACATAAATTGCAGTATTAGGATGGGTAGGTAGGTAGAACGTAGGTACTCCGTGATTACATTATGATGTATGTACCCTATAAGTCGGACTGTAGGTACGTACATCATACTCACCTACGTCAAGAGTCGCCTCAAGACGACAAGATGGGTACAGTTACAGCCCGACTCCTACTCCACGCCAGCCCACCCACACGTACTTGTCTACTACTTTATTATGCTTATAATGCTACGAGTACAGTAACCCTGATGCCGCGTTCACCAGACGTAAATCAATCCGTTCCGTAAATCTGTCCGTCCAACCGTCATCCGTATACGGTTGACGTGGGGTTGGATTGACGGACGGACGGACACGTTATGGGTTGACGAACGTACGGATTTACGGACGTCTGGTGAACGCGGCATGAGCAGAAAACAAAGGCAGAGAAGGCCATGAAACCCTGAGAAAAGTCGTACATCACACTTCCGCATAGACACCTTGACAGTAAACGGGCGCTGTCAATGCGCCGCGTGCAAAGTGCGGCGCGCGCGTAGACAGTTGCGAAACGCGCGCCAAATTCTAGTCCGCTTCATTCGCAACTGTCTACGCGCGTGCGCCGCACTTAGCACGCGGCGCCAGCGACAGCGACAGCGCCCGTTTACTGTCGTCTATGCGGAAGTGTGATTGATGTACGACTTTTCTCAGGGTTTGAGGGGGGCGGCTTACGTACAGAAGCCGAGGCCGATGAGGACGACAGCGGAGACGAGGCAGGCGACGCCGACGATGACGAAGAAGTTGTTGCGCTCCACGGTGCGAAAGAAGCTGGTGGAGCCGAAGACGGTGAGCATGACGCCGGCGACCGCCGACACGCCCGACGCGCCGTAGACGACGGTGCCGCAGGACTTGTAGGAGCAGCGCCCCGCCATGCTCCCCGTGTACACCAGGCGACCACTCGACCGACCACCCGACCGTCCGTCCGCCGTCCGACGCCCCCCGCCACCCGCCAACACCGCCTGCAATGCAAGTACAAGAGTACATTATGTATACATGGGATGCCAAACAATACGGTACATACGAACATTGATGGATGATGTACAATACATGTATGTACGTACTATTGTTCTGATCAGCAGGGGAGAAGGTTATGTATTTTTTTGCATATTTTTTATTGTTCAAGCACGTTCCATTGTGCGCCACAGTTGTAACTTAAAACTAAATTATACAGTTTTAGCTTTACAGTACATTCTAGACAGTACGGTACTCGATACTCGGAACATATCCCGTAAAATGCAGACAAATTTGTTGTCGCCAATTTCACTGGCGACAATATTTATTGTCTACTAATATTGTCTACAATTTTGTACATCGTGGCGACAAGACGAAATATTGTCGCCAATTTCCACTTGAGATTTTTGCCTATTTGGGAAAAAAATGGAAAGAAGAAACCGGTCTTGTATCTTCTAAATTGTTTTTGAGGATAATATCGTATCTTCAAACAAAATTTTGGGGTAAAATAAGTTATTTTCCCCAAAGTTTTTTGTTGGCGAAATCTTTTCTCCTATTATTGTCTACAAATTTTTTTTGTTATCTCCAAATATTGGCTACTAATTTCCATCCCCTCTGTAGAAAATAGAATATTGTCTTCAAAGCCAAAGACAAATATGTCCATCGAAACATTTTACGGGATACGGTACACACCCACTCATGATAATAACGGGCATTACGTACGGCTCGAATTATTTTTCCAACAAATATTTTTTCTTCACGCATTCATGCGGAGCACTTTTGGAATGAGAGGCTGAACTACTGTACAGTAATATGTAGTATCGGAAATGTGGGAGGAATATTTGGCTAAACGAAAGCGGATAACAGCTTGAGTATGGCATAACAAGCGAAGCAAACGCGACGAATTTATCAAAGAAGGGACACCAAAACAACGATCGTACATACATAATTAGTCGAAGCCACTACTGTTCTTGGCATCTTACGCGGAATTTTAATGGTGTTCAAGAACTTCTCTTCTCTCAAGCATTCGCCAGCATATCGAGTATA
>JASAMW010003136.1:0-72355 GCA_030247985.1 Epsilonema sp. ZAB3_2
TTTCATTGGGAAGATTGTTCCTCTTGCAGACAGAAGACTGAAATCGGGGAACTGCCCGCCTGATGTTGCGGTGATGAAGATTTTTAACCTCGCTGAAACTTCTGGCTCATCAAAATGCTGTGCTGGAGAAGGGACAGAGCAAGCAAACGCTATCACCAACTCCTCCGGGTGCTCCTTCGGTATCTGGCACTGAACCCGAGTCGTCTGCAAGTCAAAATCACTGCATTGCCATGTATCTACTACTGTGCGTATCTTGTACCAATGTGCCTACCTACTGTATGTACCTACCTATGTACCTACCTACCTATGTACGTACCTACCTATGTACGTACCTACCTTGTACCTACCTATGTACCTATGCACTGTGTGTATGGACTGTACGTGTTCTAGAAGCGAGAAGGAGTAAGAATGGAAGTAACAAGTCATGGTGGATTCTTTGTTCAGGCAATTGAACGTCTGCATGCATGCACACTTATGTTACCCGAATTTGTGTTCCGTACGACTGATCCCTCGCAGCGCAACCAGCATGAAACCAAATCTCATGATAGTCTGGCTCTTTGTACGGCGCTACCACCATCACTCCCATGACTCCAGTCCGTTTAAGCAGCACCAGCTGACCCGATTTGGCTGTCTCCAGAAACAGCTGCCATCCTTCTGGGATTACAGGGATCAACTTGTTCATGCCGTACTGACCAATGGATCCTGTCACCAGCTGCAGCTTAGGGAAACGTTGCGCCAACTTCAAAACGGCGGAGTAGAAGCAAGAAATCCAAGCGGCTATTCGATGGGGGGAAGGAGGAAACTGCCGGTGGTGGAGGAAGGAGGGCGGAGGACGGAGCTGAAGTTGGAAGAATATTAATTAACGGAGGAGGAGTAGTGCGTATTAACTGAGGTGCAGTGGAGGGGCTCGGGGAAACATTATGCTTCGAATTCTTAGCTTTAACTTTCTTAGGTACAACTGCACTGGACACCCTGGCCAGGCAAGAATGACATCGAGAATCCCGTTACATTCCAGGCGAATGCAGAAAATAATATTTATGCATGACTGGCAATGACATGCACACTGATTACACTATGTAGGTCATGTCACAGTATGTATGCATATGTATAGATGGTTGTACAGGATGTAAGGACAGTAAGATAATATGTCATGTACGATGTACGTATACGTAGCAACCACAGAGACCACGATGCTCGCGCACAAGTCTAAACACGCAAGATCTGGCATGGCTTCGCTGTCCGCGATGAAAGGCATTGGAAAGTTTGCTGTATGAAAAGTTTGGAAAGTTTGCTTTTCGTACTACAAAAGTCCCAAGTACATAAAGCTCATCTGTACCTGTGTTTGTATACGTACATACGTACGTTCTACTAAATTTGACTACTACTGTATGTACAGCCAGGAACGAAATGTAAATTAGTATGATGGTGTTGGCATACCCTAAGTACATACAATGTGCTTGTAGATGCGTCGCCCCACTACATACATTATGTACATACATACTACGTACTGTACCTGTGCTGACCTGATCGCATTACTCATGGGATTTGTAACGATATACGTAAAACAGGTACTCTCTCCCCAAGATTAGTGAATTTTCACTAAACTTGTCACTAAACCATTAGCGGCATAGCGGCTTGGTATCCGTTTAGAGAAAAGTTACTAATAAATTAGCGACTTTTTATGAACAAACGTTAGTGATTTTTCACTATTATTGGTTTAGTATTTTCATAATTTTTTAGTAATTTTTTACTACTCCGGATAGCGATTTCAGAGTCACACACTTTATTCAGCAAAAAAACACAGCTATTCAATTGAAAGTACTATTTGAACAACATCACATTGATACTGATACATATGACTGCAGTAAAACACCTCAAAAGAAGCACGCAGAAAGGAAAGAAAGGCAAAAAAAGTCAGCATAGCAGCACAATGTAAATACAGTACATGTAGATACAGAAGACACACCTGGTTCTTGACCTGCATGTTGCTATCATGATGAATGTTCTTGGTTGGTTTTTCTCTCTTGTGCCTTTTCACACACCTGCTGAATGGCTGCTTGTGCTTGAATCGCCTCATTGCATCAATGGTGGCAGGCAGATGGCTTGGACATAGCTGGAAGCGCTTGACAGTGTTTTGGGACTAAAATATGGCATGTACATAGCACAACTTCGGTTATGCGGCGATTAGCGTTGTACCTGGCCAGCTCGTGGATGTCCCTCCACAGGTTTTCTGCTAATCTTGTCAACATCTGGATTGTTTAACAATCGCTCGACAAATTGTGAACTGAGTGAATCATGTGGACTGGTACTAACGTAGACCTGGACAGAAACGTCATCGTTTGACGGAGCTGTGCCAGCGCGATCGTTATGCTCGTTGCCACTCAAATCCTCTTCTTCCTGGCGAACACCTAAAACGAAGTGGTCCATATGTCCGCACGTAGTAAATGCAGTGCAGTGCACCTACCTATACAGTACAGCACAAATCATACGGATGATCTCCACGAACTGACCAGAGCTCAGAAGCTCAGAAAATACTAATATTGCGTACTTTTCGTATGGTCCATCGTCCACCCTCAGATTTCATTCGATTCGAGAAGAAAGAGGGCTGCGGAGATAACGTAGAGGCGGCAACATGCAACCCTTGGAAATGGAACGGTGCACCAAAGAACAAAAAGCTGGGTACTGCTACATACAGTGCTCTTTTTCCCTACTGCAAAATTATGAACTTCTACGAGCTAGTTGTGGCAGAAGATGCTTCGACTGAGTAAAACTTGTTCAGCTCGTCAGAGTTTCATTCAACCTTACCGCCGTCGACTTCGACTTTGCGCCGGGTCGGTGCGCAAATTTGTATGTGGTACATAAACACATTAACATAACCCATGACATTTCGAAGCTAATCACATTCACTAAACAAACAGATACCGTAACTATAGTTATATAGGGTGTATCAGAATTTACTCTCCGGGTGTTTGTGCCTATAACTTCACAACGGAGCGCCATTTTTCACTGCGGTCTTTTGCAATATGTAGCCAATACTTCAACGTTTGCGCAGGCAAAATTTCAAATTTCTAGGCTGACAGGAAGCGGATCAAAACAGCTCAATAAGGCTGACCTCAGAAATCGAGGATTTGCCTTATATTTTGCCGCAATGGAGAGCATATTCTACCATCCTAAAGCCAATACATTTTCAAAACATGTTCAATATCCTATGCAGGATGCGGCAGAATCAAATCTGCTGTGGCAGTATGAAGAAAAATTGAAAATTCAGCTGTGGAGTGCTAACTTTGTCCTTAATCCCAGGTTTTTCTCCCATAGTGAAAAAAAACGTAAATTTCTGTGTCCGAAAGTTTGAGCCTTCATAACTTCGTTGTTAGAGTGACTTTATGGGGCTGAAATTTTGCCTGCTTAAACGTTGAAGCCTTAGCTACAAAATACAAAAGAGAGTACTGAAATCGAATGCTTCGTTGAGGAATGGGAGGCACAAATATCCGGAGAGTAAATTCTGATACACCCTGTATGTGGCCGATGCTATGCAGTAAGTATACACCCGTCATAACTGTCAATTGTTGACATGAACATTACTAATTAGCATCTAATTGGCTACTGTTTATGGTGGAAAATAATGCATTGATTGCAGCCTTTGATCACACTTTACATAATGCATAGCCTCCTTATTTTTCTAAACCACGCAATATGGCTTGGTTTGCCTTTTGTAAAGTTTGCGTTTTAGTAGTCCTTGGTTTGCTAGTTTGCTAGTTTGGAAAGTTTGCTAATTAGTATGCCCACCAAACCACGGGACTTCCTAAACGCAGGATCAGGACCAGGAGCAGGATCCTGAACCACCTCCTGAAAGCAGGATCCACAGGAGCAGGATCCTGAACGGAAACCTAAACGCAGGATCCTGAAGATTCGCAGGATCGGTGTGCAATTCAAGCAAACGAGATTTCTAAGTACTATCAGAAATATATAACATTATAGAGAGGGGGGAATATGCATCTGACGTAGTGAGGCAGAAAGAAGGCCAGCGACCAAATCGGTTCGTATATATGACTCGTTCGAATTTACGACGCGTCGTATGTGCGACTTGTGCGCGTCGTATATACGACGGACGGTCGTATACATGAACAAAATTTTGTTCGCATATACGACTGTCGCATATGCGACCGAGTCGTAAATACGACTGAACAGAAAGCAACACGTCGCATACGCGACCGAAAAAGAGTCGCATATTTGACGACGACCTCAAATCAGAATTTTTTTATTGGGCAATTCTTGAGATATTATTGTTCCTCTGCTGCAGCTGCTGTTGAAGCTCGGACAATTTCATGCCATGACAATCTTATCCCTTACGAAGACCAACGTTCCATTTAGGTCGAAACGTCGGACTGTATGTACGTACGTCGTCAATAAATATTCATCAGTTGTTCGTCGTACTGCAAATGCATCTGGCTTTGATCCCGAAAAATAGTGCTCAACATCTTGCACGTACAGTAGCATCAATTTCATGCCGCTCTGATTGGACGCAAACAGCAATGGACTTCAGTGTTTCATTGATTTCAATTTACACAGTCTTTCGAGTGTACATGTACATACCTAGTGATGAAATTTATTCGAGTTTTTTTCTGTGTGTTTGATTGAAAAAATCGACGATGAAACATGATTTATCAACGAAAATGGAGTGGAAAAGTATTGCGATTTTGTGTGCCCCATATGCGACTACCGTGATCCTAAAATAAGACCTATTTTGCGGTCGTGTATGCGACGTGTTGCTTTCTGTTCGGTCGTATATACGACTCGGTCGCATATGCGACAGTCGTATATGCGAACAAAATTTTGTTCGTGTATACGACCGTCCGTCGTATATACGACGCGCACAAGTCGCACATACGACGCGTCGTAAATTCGAACGAGTCATATATACGAACCGATTTGGTCGCTGGCCTTCTTTCTGCCTCACTACGTCAGATGCATATTCCCCCCTCTCTATAATGTTATATATTTCTGGGAAGGACAGCGACCAAGTAGTTTCGTATATACGACTCGGTCGTATATGCGATGGAGTCGTATATAGGACCGAAAACAAACGCAAAAGGTCGCATATATGACCGAAAAACTAGGTCGTATATGCGACGCGTCGTATATGCGACGTCGTATATGCGACATTGGTAGTCGTATATACGAACCAAATTTTGTTCGTATATACGACGCTTGGTCGTATATGCGACCCCCAGAAGTCGCATATACGACGCGTAGCATATACGACCGAGTCGTATATACGAAACCACTTGGTCGCTGTCCTTCCTTCCGCCTCAACACGTCAGTTATATATTCCCCCCTCTCTCTAATGTTATCTATTCCTGGTACTATCTAAACAGTTTTTCAAAGATGACGTAATTTATGAAATGCAGAAATCTGTAAGCATAGAGCCTCTGTAAGGTTGCCTTGTTTACCAATAGCAAAAATATATAATTCTGCTTAGGGGAAGAATGGACGACTTAGTGTAAATGAAACAGAACATCCCTGGCAGATATTGGCCCCAATTTTTTGGGTATTTGAAATATCCAATTATTTTGATATCCAATTAACCCCTCCTCTATTTGGCAGGTCGCAGCGACCAAAATGCGACCCCAGACGACAAAATTGACAAAGTGTCCAGAACGCCATCGGTAGCATTTTTGGAAAAATTGTTTGCAAAAATGCGACCAAAATGCGACGTAGTGCGATCGCATGCGATACAAATGCGATGGTAATGCGATACAAATGCGATACTCAGGCGATCGCATTTTGGTCGCACTAGGTCGCATTTTGGTCGCTGCGACCTGCCAAATAGAGGAGGGGTTAATTGGGTATTACGAAACCATTACATTGGGTTTTATGAAACCATTATAATGGGTTTTACGAATTGGGTTTGTAAAACCCATTACAATGGTTTGTAAAATTATCGATTTATAAACACAATTGGATTTATCCAATTTTTTGGATTCGTAAAACCCATTATAATTGGAAAAATTGGAAAACCCATTATAATCCAAAAAAATTGGAAAAAATTGGAAAACCCATTATAATAATTGGAATAATTGGAAAACCCATTATAATCCAAAAAATTGGATAAATCCAATTAATTGGGTTCATAAAACCCATTACAATGGTTTCATAAAATTATCGATTTTTATGAACCCAACTAATTGGATTTATCCAATTTTTTAGATTCATAATATCCATTATAATGGTTTCATAAAACCCAATGTAATGGTTTTGTAAAATCCAAAAATTTGGATATCCAATAAAATGGTTTCATAAAACCCAATGTAATGGTTTCGTAAAACCCAATTAATTGGATATCCAAATAATTGGATATTTCAAATACCCAAAAAATTGGGGCCAATATCTGCCAGGGATGCTCTGTTTCATTTACACTAAGTCGTCCGTTCTTCCCCTAAGCAGAATTATATGTATATTTTTGCCAATAGAAAATTAGGCAAATGCATCTGGCAACTGATGTGGCATGCCATAAGAGGCCAAATCAAGTCAAACTGAAATCATGCACATACCCCAGCTTTCTTCGATCTTTTCAATGGCGAGGTCGCTGTTAACCCATTCCCAACTGGCATGGCCAAAATTGGCCATTTTTCAGCTTTTTGACATGCCAGTAAAGTCATTTTGCAGGTCTGGCAACCCTTTTGCAACTCTGGCAACCCCTTTGCAGATCTGGCAACCCTGTTCTAGACCTGGAAACTTATTTTCGCATTTGGCAGCCAGGTTGGGCAACTGGCAATAAGTTGCACTTCTGGCAACCCTATCACAGAGTTGGCAACTCTATCACAGATCTGGCAATCCTTCTTGCGCATAGATTTGGCAACCGTTTTGCACATTTGCAGGCAACCATTTTGCACATTATCAGGCAAAACTTGCACATGTGGCAACCCTTTTGCAGGTATGGCAACCCTTTTGCGCATCTCATGATCAGTTGGAGTGTCTATGATGTACTCTTACTACTAGAGATCGATCTAGGAGTACATGCACATGAGTACATGCATACATGCATCTATCTCTAGAAGCCAGAAATTTAAAATGGTTGTCAGATTCGCAACTGCTGCCAGATGCGCAAAAGCGTTGCCAGACCTGCAAAAGGGTTGCCAGATGCTTTAGAAAAGTCTCCTCTATTGCTGTGAAGCTGCAACCAGTTACTGGTCTGGCAAAAATTGCTCATCTGGCAACCCTGTAGCAGATGTGGCAGACCTGTTGTGCATCTGGAAACCAATTTGCAGATCTGGCAACCCTTGTGCGCATCTGGCAACCATTTTGCGGACCAAAACCTGAAACCACTTCACGGATGTTTGTTATGACATAGTATTTCAGGACGGTTTTTTATTGGGTTCGAGGTTTGGGTTGTAGTTAGCAGGTTTGGGTTTGTGTTTTAGTCATATCCACTAGCACATGCATGATCCTGCAAATCCTCAGGATCCTGCGATTAGGTTTCCGTTCAGGATCCTGCTCCTGTGGATCCTGCGTTTAGGTTTCCATTCAGGATCCTGATCCTGTGGATCCTGCGTTTAGGTTTCCGTTCAGGATCCTGCTCCTGTGGATCCTGCGTTTAGGGGGTGGTTCAGGATCCTGCTCCTGGTCCTGATCCTGCGTTTAGGAAGTCCCACCAAACCACAGGGGTGTGCCCAGTAGCGCGAAATTCATTTGCGCAACACCCAGAAGGGCGAAATCATAAGGGCGATGTGTCAGTTGCGCGACGTCGCAAGTCCGCGTTGCCCCGAAAGCGCGCCCTCCATTTTGCGCCGAAAGTACGTTTGCGCGAAAAAATTTTCCGCCAATGCCTCTTTGCGCGACACTGCATTTGCGCGATTCTCACTTGCGCGACCAAAAAACGGTGTTTTATAGTGATGTTGCTTCTCCATAGGAGACGAGTTCTTATCCAATGGTAGTCTCAGCATAAAAGTAGCACCTACTAGTCAAATTCAAATACATAATGCAGTCCCTCACTGGCTGGGGCTCTGGAGACTGCAGTGGGGCTCTGCTCTGGAGCCGACAGCTGCTGATCTGCCACAGTTTGTGCAAATTCGAGCTGCTCACAACTGGCTTGTTTGCCAGCTTCAGCTACCCATTGTACTTTCAATTCAGAAGGCAGCGTGCTAAGGAGCTAAGTCTAAGTGCTTGGTGCTAAGGCGCCACTGCATGAGCTGTATAAGAAGAAGCAGGATGAGTCCCACAGGTGTTTGCTGGCCAGCTTCCAACTTCTTGCAACTTCCAACTTCCAGCTTCTTCTACTACGCAGACACCAGGATGTGATCATGCCTGCGCAATTTTCAAACAATGTCCAATGGAGATCAGTTTCTGTCATATCAAAATCAGGACAGCTTCATCCTCATTTTCTAAGTTCAAGTTCACATTTCGCGCAAATGAGCAGTGCGCAAACATAAATCGCGCTTTTGGGGCATCGCGCAAACATACATGTGCGCTTTTGAGGTGTCGCGCAAATGGAGAGTTGCGCAAAATAAAGTGTCGCGGTCAATTGAATCGCGCAAGTGAGACGGTGCGCATCTCTCTCGTCGCTCATGTGGAATCGCGCAACTGACAGACGCGCATAGCATTTTCGCGCTAGTGGGCACAAATCAAACCACACGCGCGAAAGAAAATCGACACGGGACGGTAATGACGGAGGATCATACTAAAAAGCGGACGCCGACACGGACGCGGACGCTGTACCAAAAGGCGGACGCTTCAAAGGCGGACGCCTATTACAAAAATGCGTCCGCGTCCGCCGTTTAGTAAAAGAAGCATAAATAAAGGCCAACCATAATCGATCAATAATTGCAGGAGTAATATAAAAGGGGGAGTGACAAACGGCCGCTTCCATACAAACGGCTGATTTTCACACGCAAAGTTCGAAGCATTCCAGCGGTCATAGAGAAATAAAACTGGCACCATTGAATGCGCCGATTCTTCTTCTTTCCAATGGTGTCAGCTTCGTTGAGGTCCGAGGACTCCTTCCATTTTATTTTTAGCGGGAAGTAGAGGGTACTTTTGAACCTCAATTTTTTCTCGGGGAATGCTCTGGATGGGTATCGCCAGATCTGGCGATGATCGCCAGATCTGGCGATCACGCTGCTTTCGCAAACCAGCCAGCGTGTATCGCCAGATCTGGCGATGATCACCACTGGCGATCCTCGCAGCGTGCTCGCCAGATCTGGCGATACTGATCGCCAGATCTGGCGATGATCACCAGATCTGGCGATCACGCTCACCACGTAACATGTATCGCCAGATCTGGCGATGATCGCCAGATCTGGCGAGCACGCTGCGAGGATCGCCAGATCTGGCGATCTGCGCCAGATCTGGGGATACACGCTGGCTGGTTTGCGAACGCCGCGGGATCGCCAGATCTGGCGATCATCACCAGATCTGGCGATACCCGTCCAGAGCATTCCCCGAGAAAAAATTGAGGTTCAAAATTACCCTCTACTTCCCGCTAAAAATAAAGTGGAAGGAGTCCTCGGACCTCAACGAAGCTGGCATCATTGGAAAGAAGAAGAATCGGCGCATTCAATGGTGCCAGTTTTATTTCTCTATGACCGCTGGAATGCTTCGAACTTTGCGTGTGAAAATCAGCCGTTTGTATGGAAGCGGCCGTTTGTCACTCCCCCTTTTATATTACTCCTGATAATTGATACTTTGGTATGTCTGATTGATGTGCATCCATGCCAATTCGGATACCAATTTCGCAACAGGGTTGCCAAATGTGTGTGCAATTATTGCCTGATGTGCAAAAGAGTTACCATATGTGCAAGTGTTGCCTGATGTGCAAAAGTGTTACCAGATGCATGAAAATGCCGCCAGATATGCTAGGAACACCACTGAGGTTCTTTCTAACTGGCAGATATGGGCATACTTTTGAAATTGGTGTCTGCCTTTTATGCTTCCGCCATTTATTACAGCATCCACCTTTTATTCATCCGCCTTTTAGTAGGCGTCTGCATGGCAGAAGTGGGAATACCTTTTTTAATTGGCGTCCGCCTTTTATGCATCCGCCTTTTAGTACGGCGTCAGCCTCTTATGCGTCCGCCTATTAGTACGGCGTCCGCGTCTGCCTTTTAGTACAGCGTCCGCGTCCGCCTTTTAGTATGACCCGATGACGGACAGTTGGAGTTGTTTTGTTTTATAACACATACTAAGACCCCACCAAAATAAAGCTTGCTTGGCCAGTTGCACACTGTCGTCTCAAGTACTTTTGTACAAGTGTACAACTGGTATAGTTTGCTGATATAGCTCTAAAATGAAAATTAGCATAATAGAAGAAGTCTACAGGCACAAATCTGAAATGGGCTTATGAAGTAAATGACTGGCATAAGTGCCTAAAGTGGCAATCACTGGCCTGTATGAGTCATATTCTGTTTGAAAAAGCCTTTTTCAGTGTACTCGATTATTTGGTTATAAACACCACTAATTTTATGGTATTGTAGTCATGGCCCGTTCACAACGAACGCTGTCAACGCAGATATCGACGTTCAACGCAGATATCGACGTTCGACGCAGATATCGACGTTCGACGCAGATATCGACGTTCGACGCAGATATCGACGTTCGACGCAGATATCGACATTCAACGCAGATATCGACGTTCGACGCAGATATCGACGTTCAACATAGATTATGGAAATCTACGTAAATCTGTATTTTTCTCCAATAATAATGCCGGCATAGATGATGATGTTGTTTGGTACGTACGTACGTATTTACATCAAGTTTTCGTCGATGTTTGCTACTTTTTTCTGTGATCGCTAATATCTGCGTCGAACGTCGATATCTGCGTCGAACGTCGATATCTGTGTCGAACGTCGATATCTGCGTTGAACATCAATATCTGCGTTGACGTCGATATCAGCGTTCGTTGTGAACGGGCCATCAATTTTAGCTAGCTTTTTGCTTTATGTAGAGTCGATGATTGCCCGATGATTGCTAGAGAGCAATGACGCCTCGGGTTGATGCACTGCAAATGGTTGCTGAGATTATATGTCCTGTCCGGGTTTACCCCGTGTCCGGGTTTACCCCCACAATACCATACCAAACATCACTAATTTTATGGTATTGTAGTCAATTTTAGCTAGCTTTTTACTTTATGTAGAGTCGATGATTGCCCGATGATTGCTAGAGAGCAATGACGCCTCGGGTTGATGCACTGCAAAAGATAGCAGAGCTTTATCACAATGAGGTGAGAATAAAGCCAGTCCGCTTCTTGCAGTGCTATCTCACGTAGCGCGATGCGGCGAGAGGATGAGATCTCTTCTCGAGCTCTGGGCAACAGCTACAGGCAAAAAGATTGCTCTAATCCGACGGACAGCTGAAGGGTCGTGTCGGGTGGGGCATATGCATTTTTCAGTTGCGTGCGTGCGGCATAGGACTTAGGAGGAGGACACGAGACACGGAGGACGAGCACGAGAGGAGGAGGTGAGCGAGGGAACTCCGGCTTCGGCTTCTGGCACGAGTTCGAAGGCGGCGGACAGGGGCAGCAAGAAGCAGTCAGCTAGCCGTTACCGCTGCTGAGGTTTATAGTGGATGCTCTTTGAGGGAGGCTGATGTGGAGAAATGGCTGAAGCTAGTGGTAGTGGCGGCGGGGGCGCGGGAAATGGAAACTCATTATTTGGCGGAGGTCGTCGCTGGCTCAATGATCGCAGATTCAACGTTGCTAACTCTCAAAGACTCCGCCAGAATGTGAATCAAATGTGGACGGAGCTAAATCAGGTTCGCACCAGTTTTTTCTATCTACATTGCGTAACGTATTACGGGGACTCAAAAGTTGCCTGCTGCAGGGCCTTTTTTTGTCGCTACAGAGCGCATGAGTATGTGCGCAAAGTAGGCTGTGCTGTGTACATGTACGGGAATGTAAAAATCTGAGTATGTAGATATGTACAGATTTATACACTTCCGACTTCGACATGAAATGTTGTTCGACGTTGACTGGCTATAATGTTTTGCTGGTGTACTTGAAGGTTGGACGACGAAATCCAGAGCTGGTGACTCAGCTGCGAACGCAGTTGCAGTCCATATCGGATCTTATCAATCTGCACAGTAACAACGCGAATGCTGCTGTAGCGCCTGAGCCAGTTGCAGTACAGCCGACTGCAGCTGCAGGGGGAGAACAGCAACAGCTGCAGAGACATGCAGCAGATGACAGTGTGATGTTGGATATGGAAGAGGGGCGTGTGCAACCTCCAGATCCGAGTCCAGCTGATGAGACAGACGGAGATCAGCAGCCAGCTGAGCCATTGATGATGGAAGAAGACGCGCAGCATCTCAATGACGACTGGCAAACGTAACATGCGGCTGTTACTATTGTATGGCCCGTCCGCTGAGAGAATGTGGCGTTTCCTAAGAGCTCTTTCTCGAAAATTTACGTAAAAATCTTGCGCGACTTCGCAATCTCCGCATTCTCTCAGTGGACGGACGGAGTATTCACCATATGCAATAAGAGCCAGTGCTTGGTCGCGAGGTGACCCCTCTGAATTAACCTAGATTTTCAGTGCAACTTTTGATCGGTAGTCGACGCGAAGGTCGGCGCGGTCGTCTTTCTCACTCGTTTGTTTTTTCCGCGCCGACCTTCGCGTCGACTACCGATCAAAAGTTGCACTGAAAATCCAGGTTAATTCAGAGGGGTCACCTCGCGACCAAGCACTGGCTCCTTATTGCATATGGTGGATAGGCCTATTATTTGCAGAATTTACTGTACCTAACAACACGGCGGAGTTGGTGATGATGACTAGGCAGAATGCGTGTGTTGTAGTATTCTGGCGCTGCTGCGTGGTCCAGAGATGAGTAAATGGCTGCGTTGGTTGGCTGGAGTTCTTCCGTTCTGCTTCCTCGTCTTTTTCAAGATTGTCGTCGATCATCTACTCGGCCTCTGTGTCCTACTCGTTTTCACTTTACTCTTCTATTACGCCAATGTCACACTGATGAGATTCGTCTCGCATCGAGTAATCTTATTTTGCAGCGAAGAAAAATGCATTGCTCTGGTGCTACTTCGTAGTATTGCATTTTTGTTCGCGTTCTCGCATGTACAGTACATACGTAGCACCAGTAGAGCATTGCATTTTTCTTCGCGTTCTCACGTATATATACTACATACGTGTTCGTATAAACTATAGTTGAGTGGACGCACTTTTGTTTTAGCTGGATGGCAAACGCTTTGACGTACTGAAGGTGCTGGTGGTATTATCTGCGGGTATCACCAACTTGTACGTCTTCTTCAGAGAGGAGCAGCTGTACCTGAGGTAAATAAGAGCGGCGTGAGTTAGGTGTCGTTTTTGTCCGTTGTTTTGAAACCCTCGCGCGTCGCGGGCAAACTTGCGTCGTTTTGGTTTCTGCGCTCTTTAGTACTAAAATATTGATTATCGATCGAATACGGGCGATCGACTGATCTGATCAAAAATCGAAGGGATTCTTATCGCCCGTGGGCCTTGGCCTATTAGCTTTCGAATAAACCCTGGATGGAGACTGTAGCTGGAAAACTGAGCGAATGTACAGCGTCACACACACACGCACGCGCGCACACGCACGCACACATTCACGGCTCCTATTTGCAAGTAGATTGTGAGATGTACAGTGCATCGATATGTGTGTTGCAGTTTGCTGGGCATTCTTCCTCCTGCGTTGCGCGGTGGCCATGTGGATATGTGTGTTTTGTTGTGGACCGTACTGGTTACTGACTTCATTGTGAAGTTTGGTGCCATGCTACTGAAGTGCATGGTGGCAGTGCTGCCGGAGTGCATCATTTCCTTCAAGCGAAAGGTGTGTTCTTCATGGCTCTAGCATTACTTGCATACACCGCAAAAGTGGGTGTATGTCGGCTATACTAAACCCATGTATGTACATACCGTTGGGTACCGGACCGGATGTCAGACGGAACATTCACTGATACGTACATATATACAGTACCTGCATATTATGCAGTACATTGCCTGGATATTTAGGGCGCAACACACGTAGCGAGAAGACTCCCTTGAAATTTCCCGTAAGTATGCGACGAAGCATAGGGAGGCCGGTGATTTCACCGGGAGTTACAAACTCACCACGTGTGAACAAGTTCAAGGTGTGTAGCGCACTATTAGTGTTGTTGCTTATTACAGCGTTCCATGTACCAGTGGTTGGAGTACAGTGCTCAGTTGTATCGCCACTGCTTGCCGTTTCCTCCGTGGCGTGCTTTCTTGACCAGCACGCATTCTGCCACTCGCATCATGTACTACTTCTCCGCTGGGCTCCTTTTCCTATACGGCACTCTCAAGGTTTGATGATTTGCGAAGACAGAGTGATCGTTTATATGTACCTACTACCTTACCATTTTGTCTGATGGTGGACATATGAAATAGGTGTGGCACTTATGTGAGAAGTGGAGGAAGTTGAAGGCGAGTTGGGCTCGTCTCTACCGCCCCTACTACTACGGCGTCAGGTCGTCCAAGGCTGATTTGGCTAATGCTGGCCCTACTTGCTCTGTCTGCTTCTCTGACTACCGAGAGCCAATCACACTCTCTTGCAAGGTACAGTATGTGTGTTCTACTGTGTTTGCATGCACACTGCAATGCACTTACTTGCACGAGCTACTGCTAGTAGTCAAGGTGCATTAGAAGAAACAAGGTGAGAAAGTCAAAAAGCACTCGAACAGCTTATTAGAAGATATGATATGAACCAGTGGGCGTGGTCTTTGTTGCAGCATGTGTTCTGCGATGACTGTATCTCCATATGGCTGTCCAAGGAACGAACCTGTCCGATGTGCAGGGCTGAAGTTTCAACTGAAGATTTGGAATGGAAAAACGGAGCAACTTCTTGGATGATGCAGCTCCTCTGATAACCAAAAGACCACCAAATTCCTCCGCCCCCCCCCCCCCCCCCCCCCCGCCCCCCCCCCCCCCCCCCCCCCCCCCCCCCCCCCCCCCCCTTATTTTCCCGCAGAGCTCCAATTTCTAACCGTTTCAAGGTTTGTATTTGAACGTTAGTGGCCCGCTACACACGTGAACTACACACCAATTCGGAACTCCGAATTCGCAAGGAGCTCGGTCCATTGCTCCAAAATTGAATGTGAATACCCGAGTTTCGTTTCCCGAGATACAGTTGTATGGTCCAAAATCGGAGCGTAATAGTCCAAGAAGATGAGACGGAAGAGAAGCGTGCCATATTTGTCCGAGCGAACGGTTTCTTGTGAACGACGGAATTTCAGTACGAACTTGCTCTGAGCTCGTGTGTAGCGGGCCAAGGACCAGAGAGATTTTCTAAACGAATGCTGATGTGATATATACTGTAATACCAGGTACCAAGAGACAACGAAATTACACACGTATTATATTCGTTCCATATGATATGCGTACAGTGATATGGCTAGTGTGCTTATACGTTGCACCAGAGCAGTCAACACAAACCAAAAATATAACAATCATTGCTTATGATGTTACCGAATGCCAGTCATTGAAAATGTCCATACCTAACTAACCCTTTTACTTGTCCATGTTCTACATACATAAACAATAAAGCGTGACATTTTTACGTTCTGAGAAAAAGTAGATGCTAGCAATTTACGCAAAGGTTATTTCTTCTCAGATGAGGTATTGTAGGTAGTTTATTTCTTTCCATTGTAGTTATAGCTGTTGTCGAATCCTCCTCCAAAATTGTTGTCCATGGATGATTGCGGGCGGTTGAACATGTTCATGCTTCCACTCATGCCGGTGCTTCCGCTGGTCATCATTTGACAGATGGAGTCTAGGCTCTTTGGCGAGCATGCCATGAAACAGCCCATCATATATTTCTTGCTCCATCCATTGCCGTTCATCATGCATTCTACCGGTTGCCAACCAGCGTCCGTGCAATTCGTCGCATCGCCAATTCTGGAACATCGCGCTTTGAGCAAAATGTTAGCCAAGAACGGACTGTAGTACAATAATTGACACTTACATCATGCTTTCACATTCAAACATCTTGGCCACCAGTCGATCCTTCTGTTGGCGAAAAGTTTCCATCGCTTGGTCATTGATCATTCGAGGTGGCTCGCTTCCCATGCACATTCTCAGGCTGAAAATTTCGGAGACCACTGCATAATAACGGCGGCGTGAACATTCTTTCTAGCAGTACGTACAGTACAGTAGTACACGTAGAATTTGTGAGAATGGCTCTGTGTGCGTGTGTGTTTACTGGTCGATAAAACCGAGCAGTGCTCCGGCTTCCATTGTGACTATGTCGGACAGCGTGGCGCTAGCCTTCATTTTCCTTTCCATTTCCATCATGTCTCTCATTCCTCTCATGCCTCCCATCATCCCACATCTGCCAGATGGACAACGCTTCTTTCTCATGTGCTCATCTCCGCCTCCGTGTCCCATCTCTCCCATCCCTTCTCCTGGAGCCTCCTGCAGCATGATGGCCCATTCTCAATCGGAGACATGCGTGCGCTGGGCGTAAGCTCGGCGTGTCAATGGCTCCACCAGCTCGACACATGCAACTGCATAGACAGCCACGGATGCGCCGGGCTTACATCGAGCTTATTTCCTTCTATATGTATGGGCCATGATTTCAGCGAGTCCAAATTTGTTCTCACATTGCTTACCGGACGTAATGATACATACATGGTTCCGCAACCATTTTTGATATGACAAAAGAAAAGACGGTCATAACCTTATCTCTGAATTCGCATCTTCGTTGTCCGAAGCTGCCTCCTCCTGCTTGTGGCATGCAACACTCGAACAGGCCATCGGTATCCATGTCATTTTGCTGGTTGAATTGTTCTGTGGCCGCCATGCATTTTTGCATCAGTTGCTGCATCCCTTGAAAGCATTGGCTAGAAAATGTTGGACACGGCTTGTCTGCCATTCGTTTGTTTTCGGCGTGTCAATCAATGTCCTTCCTTACTACAAGCTACATAGTACTAAAATTAGCTGTACATAGGTATGTGATTGTACCTACTACATATGTATGTACGCAAAGCAAGATAGGCATACGTATCTCCTCTCCACTGACCCATCAGAACGTTGAATTTCGCTCATGGCCTGCATCTTCATGTCCATCCACTCTTTCATGCATCTTTCATGGCGTTTGACGCTTTGCTGCAGACGCTGGTAGTCACAGGATCCTCCACCGCCAAACTGCCCAACTGAGACCTGAACATGTTGCCATTACACACACACTCTTCCACAAGTGGTATACTGTAGTTGTTGTGTGCATGACACGCATTAGTGATTAGTCATACACGTTACGCTTACGACTCCTCCTCACCTGTACACAAATAGCTAGAACCAGAAATTTCAGCATCTTCTCGAACTCGGAGAGATCGCAGGTCAAAAGAGCAGACAGAATCACAGCGAGACCGCACGCCAGCACAACGCAAGTATGGAACTGAACAAAGAGCTTGCTGGCAAAAACCTAAGCCTAGCGAATATCTGGTGATGCAACACGACAAAGCTAAATATCGGAAACTTGATTTTTGCACTCCGTGTGTCAACAAACACAATCTTTTGTTCCTACAGGTAAGATCCGGCTTTCATAAAAGCCCTTCCAGATAATGACTGCTTTTCTGTGGTACTTGTCAACTGGTTCCCTGTATTGTTTGCTTCCTCCAAGCGTCTTCTACCGAAACATTACCGGCCATTTTCTTGAAAATGCACGTACATACAAGTTACTACTCAATGGGTCGTTCATACCGGTATCACAGGAAATGGACACTATTCTTGGCGCAAAATGTAAAGAAAAGAATTATCAGAGAGTAGGAAGAGGAGCAGTGCTCTTTCCGTAATTTTATTCAAGCAGTACTTCGCTTTGAAGTAGTCCAACATTTTACCCTCCAATGTGGCTTTGAAGTAGTCCAACATTTTACCCTCCAATGTGGAAGCCTCCCCTATTGTTTCTCTGGCTGTCGTTATTATTGGCGTTGAACCTGTCCCTATTGTCACTTCTTGGAATGCCAGTGAATAGTTGACAGAAGTAGCTTAGATTGTCGGTGCTGCAGTGCATGACGCAGTAGTTTAGGAACTTGTGACTCCAGTCCATGCCTTTCAACACACACTCCAAATCTTCTCCAGTGGCCGCTTCGGTACAGTTGGTCGCTTCATTGATTCTGAAAAGTATTCCTATCATAGTCTCCAAATTTTTCGCATGAGCGCAGTATGTCCATCACATTATATTTTCGCATTGGAGCATCTTCCTGATCAACAGATCCTTGTATTGACGGAATACTCGCATAGCTTGAGCATTGATCATTCGCCCAGGACCACCATAGCACCACATGAGACTATAATTTGTTTCGCTGTGTCAGGTGTCATCAAATACGATAGCATCAAGCAGCTGCCTAGTGAATACTAACATTCGCAAAAGATCATAAAGGGTTGGGTGGTTACTTTTCGATCATTTCAACATTCTGACCCAAGCCAAACATCGACAGCCCACCCAATGTCATGCTCTGCGCATACTTCCGCAACATATCAGTGTCCATGCTATGGAAAATGCTGCCGCCGCCTATGTTCCTCCTCATTTCTTCAGGTTCTCCCATTATGCGGTTGTTCATTGGCGATGCCTGGGATCACAAATCTATCTATGTATATATTGAAATATTGACATTTCAGGTTCATAAATGTGCGATGGAGTTTATATACCATGCCCATGACCGCAACTTTGTCTCTGAACTCGCATCGCCGTCTCCTTAGTCCACTGAAATTTCTGCGAAATTTGCCAGGAAAACAGCATTCAAAAATTCCGGCAATCTCCAAATCGTTATCTCTTTGGAACTGCTGGCTGGGCAAGTCACATTTGTCCAAAATTTGCGACATCCCACGAAAGCACTGACTAAACATATGAATGCCGAAGGCTAAACAAGATTGCATGTATAGCAGAATAGGCTTGGGGCCAAATCTTGCCCTCTATAACAGTCTACAAATTCTTGGTTCACAATATGCTTGCTTCTTGGTACGCATGCGATTATCGGCAGACCTATCCGCCCTTTGAATATCTGCCATGGCTCTTCTTCCAAGCTCTTGAAATTCCTGCATGCATCGCTCCTTTCTTACGGCTGCTTGAAGTAAACGATCAAAATCGCAATTGTTGTCGCCACTAAACGACAAAAACTGAGGTTGAGCCAACTGAAATAGAGGAAAAAACCTGGACGAGGGTCAAATAACACTGGTACACTTCACAACGTTGATAATTTTGAAAGCGGTCTTTTTTCCCTGACGTAATACCTGAGCGATGGCTACAGTCACAAGAATGGCTTGCATAATTCACTGGCAGAAAAGATGAGCGTATGTACGTAACACAAACATGACACAGTGGAACTGGAAGCTTGTCGCACACACTTAGACGTTAGCTTCGCTGGAAGAGCTGTCTGCATAGCGTATGATCGTTCAAAGTGAGGGAAGAGGCTCGCTACACTGCTGTGACATTTGACACTCTAGTTGACAGCTTTCTTTGATGTCTGTGTCATTGAGACTGTGGCTTTGTGCTGTTGACATTTCTGCCCGTCCACCTCACACCCCAAGAACAAAGGTCCTGTTGGTTTCTTACATACTACGGTAGGTGCTTCAAACCGAAAATATTAGAAGTCTCAAAACATCTACCAATAATAAATAAATATTGAACGTACAGTACATGATATATTATATTGTACATACGTATCCTACAGGTCACTCAAGGGACTAAAATCAATGTAACATTATGACAACAAAGCTGAACGATGGAGCAAAAGACTATAAGATCCATGGTGCGGAAAACGTAGTTTCTCAAGAGTTGAGAGGCTTGAGCTGTGACTGCCCAATGTTCATGTAAACGGTCCAGTACGCAAGGTTGAACAAAGCAAAACACTGCAATGAACAGAGGAGGGTTATATGTGTCCGAATTGGCGAAAATCATACTGTGTATGTGATTGTCTTAGTGATGAGCACGATCTGCAAATTAAAAAGAAGTGGTCTTCTTACCACCGGAAAAACGACCCTGGAGTATTTGTCAATTCCAGAAGGTGAGGTTGTGGTCATGGAAGATTTTTTGTGCTTTCGTGCTCCAGCGGGCGGACCTTTCAGTGTTTTGAGGACGACGGCTTTCTCCAGGTCGCAGTCGCATTCCAGCTGCAGCGGTTGCAGTCGACTATCCATCGCCATCACATAAGGAGGCTGCAATGCACGTCCTATCATATGCACACTGCGGTAGTACACATTCATGTTACGCAATTTACTCACTCCAGTCCATTTGCATTCACACCATTGAAGTCTGTAGTATCCAAGTACTACACTACATCTACCTACCTACGACCGGGGATTGTGGAACGTTCAAATCATAGACAACCCTTACAACTCCAGCGTTGAATACTGGACTGTGCTGATGAGGCGGAATGTCCTTCTTATCCTTCCCTCCATCCTGCTTCATATCACTCTTCTTCATTCGCAACCGCTTACTCAAATATCCCACTGCCGCATACTCCAACAGTGAAGCGAACACCATGAGAAAACAAGTACCCAGGTAGATATCAATGGACTTGATGTACGAAACTTTGGGCATAGCTGCCTGCAAGAAATACGTATGTACGTACTAATGCATCAATATATCGGAACGGTCTCTACTCCTTTGTGATTTTGCCCTGCTATGTACGTACATACTGTACATGCACACGCAAATAATTTATTACGTACGTACATTCGTTGTAGTCATGAGAGTAGTCATGGTAAGTACAGTTGTAACACCCAATGACACTCTTGCTGGAGTCGATTCGCGACTGAGCCAAAATGAGACCCAGCTGATGACAACAATCAGTATGGAGGGAAGATATATTTGAATCATGTAGAAGCCCAAGCTTCTCGCAAATAAGAACCGACAAATGAGTCGAGAGTAGCTGCCTACAGTACAAAAATATGCGAAAGCTATTTAATGACTGTGTTTGTTTTGTAGTATAAAGCCGAACCTGTGCTGGTAGTTGACACGACAGTGTCGATTGTGTAATCGATGATGATAAACTGTGGCAGCTTCACGCCTTCTGACAGAGCGATGGAATCTTTGCCATTAGCCCAATAATAGTCAATATCCTTGGTTGAATAACCATCTGAAGGCATTTTGAACGAAACGTTTTTAAACGTTAAAAAGCAGTGCCAGCTTAAAGTTAAAGCAGTTAAAAGCATAAGGCACTGCTGGCGAAAAATGCTTTCTTCAGAGCATATGATATGACTGATGTCACACATCCTTACAGCTCTCAATTTCCAGCTTGCACTCTTGACTATCCAATGGAAATAACTGCAATGCCATCGTGCACTCCGCCGTGACCGTAAGCCTAAAGAAGAGATGACTTTGACAATGTTTGACATTGCCGGTCGTCATACGTAACACATGCATGTATGGCTTCGAGCCAGATACTGTACAGTCGTGCGTACGTACGTGTGTGAAGTATGTACACACACATACATACAGTACATTATGTACCTCTGACTTGTACTGACGTTGCCTTGGGGCGAGATTCGGAGAAATGAGTTGTGAGTAGTGGAAATGTGGAAGAAAGATTTCTTCTCGTTGGGGTAGAAGGTGTCGGGAACCCAGATGCTTTTCAAGTATGTAACGTCGATGGTGAGTTCGGATGCGCCTTCCGGCGGGATGAAGGCCAGTCTGGGATCGTTCCATTTCTGACGATAATACATGTCCAATGTGTAATCCTGCATCAGCAAATCGCATTTTTCATTGGGGCGCTACAGATGTGAACTTCGAATTCGCTCCGAATTCAGAGCCCTACCACTTCCAAAACCCCCCCCCCCCCCCGACACAAACAGCGGCCCCATTGATGAGCTATTCACATGCGCAAACTATCTCGTGAGGAGAGGAGAGCCATGTGCATTACCATGTTGACTTCTGACATAGCGCTAATGCTGGACACCAGCATGGTGACTCCCACTCGCACCGGAGGTCCGGCGTAGTTGGGTCGTAGTCGCTTATCGTACCTCTTCTCATTGACCAAGTGATTCAGAATGCTGGTTATATTGTTGGTCAGCGAGAGCATCTGTCTGAAAATGGGAACACGAGCACCCTCCTTATAATACGTGCGTACGTAATTAGTTGTTTGTTTTAGAATATTTATTTACCGCCAATCTTCGGAATCAGCGGCCGATCCCTGCCTCGATAGTGTTAGCGCCACCGAAGCAATCGCAATCAGCGTTCTTGTTTCCAGCCGTCGAGGATCCATTCCATACGTTCACTCTCACTAATATCAACCTGGGTATCGTCAGCCTCTCTCGCAGTGATCAAAATTAGCCATAGGACACGGGAGGGCGCTCGAAGAAACAAGAATTCCTCGTCGAAGAGCAGGTAAGCGCATAGAAGACTTCGCTGGAAAGAGAAGAAACCTCATTCATAAGCACATAGCTACATATCGCTTGCAGCAAGTTGTTGCGGCAATAAAGGGCACACTATTTGCGTAATAAACCACAGACAAAGCACCGAGACCGAGAGTATAGTTTTCTGAAACTCTAGATGGCAGTTGGCGGCAGGCAAGATTCGAGTTCAACCACTAGTATCAGTACGAACCCTACATACGCAGTGTATCAGGTCATATCCCAAATCGCAATTCACGTACCAACGCTTCGGGAGTATATTACATACCTATAAATATGGCCAGAGCGTGACGCACGTACGACCACCAACGCCTGTGCTGTGCAATATGACGAGAAATCTAATGAAGCTAGCTATAAATAATAGCCCTATACGATCGAATTGGCTGTTCAATCCCTACAACCAAAGATTCATGCTACACGGAGCCAAAGGGGGAAAACAGCACGTATGGACTATTTCAACTAGGTTCCTGCCGTTCAAAAGAGCCGTAAAGTATTCGATATGCCAGCAGATCCAATGATTTAGCACAAATAAAGCTGGCATACACCTATTGGAAACAGCTTCTTTGAATCGCACTTGTGCCCGTATGCTTTGCTTAGCAAATCTTATGCCACCGTTGCTCCTCCTGTTGCAAATAAGGAAGCTGGCATAAAGAAACCGCAATCCCTCAATAATGAAACCCCAAGCAAGACTTTGAATGAACAAGAATCCCAAAGGTTTTCTTTCCTGGGCCAAGTCACGTTTCGTCTCACGATGTGATGGATAATGAAGTTGGGCCTAGAGTCCTAGTAGGTATGTAGATACTGCGATTGCTACAGTTGCAGTAAATGAAATTAATTCGAATGAGCTCTGCTCAGCTCAGCATTATGTCAACGAAGGAAGCAATCCCCCATTGACCCTTTCGAAAGCAGGTCTGCTGCGAGACTTCATCAACGGGTCAATGAGCAAATGATCGGATAAATCACTGCTTTTCTCCCAAGCGCCAAAGTTGTGAAGCATTACAGTATATTATGTAACAACGTGTATAACTACTAGCTGGCAGCTAACGTGGGAAAGATTCCATAATCACATTAGCAGAGCAGACGGAAGCTGGCAGACGAAGCCTGGGAGGAAGCGCCGCATATTTTATTGGCATGTCAACCAAGATTGATGTAATTTTCTAGGGCGCTGATAATAGACTGATCGATCTGTCGGAAATACAAGTGGTCCTCAGATGATAGAAAATTCCGTGAAAAAAGGAGGCGGCACTGCTCCATTTGCCGTCACCTGAAATTGTCGTCAAAAAAGGTCTAACATCGCCTTTCCGCTTAATCTAACTTCCTTCCGGCGCCACGCCCCTTCGCATAATTCATCATTCATGGGCCTTTACTTATTCCACATCGCTGAATACATCATGATTTTATCGTTACCGAATACTCTATACGAGGGGAACTTTTCCAAGAAAGATAGCTGATCCAATGTCTCTTATACTTTATCGCAACTTCTTCAAGAATATGACAACCTTGACGGCTTAGTATCAACAGAAGAAGAATGTGATCTGGACTTCTTGATACTGCTCCTGCTGATGCGTATTGTATTGGGCGGAGTTTTGCAGCTGATCTCGTCGTCTGAACTGTCCACTATCATGCAGTATTTCGCAGCTCCCAGCTCCTCCTTCATCTCCTTTTTCGCCTCACGCTTTACCTACACACACATCACACACTTATTTTCACATAGGTACACTAGTATTCGTATGTAGGTAATAGGTATACTGTAGTGTGTAGTGTAGGTACAATACATCCCCAAACCGCCAGAATGTATAACAGGACAGTTATACTAGACAACTTTACACGATGGACCTGCACGTAGAAAGTATGGTGCGCGTAGACGACTGCGAAAGAAGTGGACCTGACTTGGACCGCGCCGAAAGGGAAACAAAAATAAGTATTTCAAGTTACTGGGGGCTTAGGCTGCGGCTGAGACCTACTCCTCTTCATCCAATACCTAAACAAGCCTTAGCCTGAGCCTAAGCCTATTTCCTTCCATGCGCTTGCGCAAAATAGACACTACTCTTCACTGCCCAGCGCCCAACGCCCAGTGGTTAACCCCTAAGCGCCCAGGAGTAACCTATACCTAACCTACGGTGAATTCACCAGACATAAGCCTATAGTGTTATTGTGAGTGATGTGTAGGAGGTACCATGGGTAACCCGACCATATAGGAATATCCGGCCACAAGTTTCAGGGCTGCAGAGTAGCCTACATATCTCAGCAAGCAATCGACCGATTGAGACAAATAATACATATAATATAGGCCTATAACAATCGATTCCTTGAACATTCCCTGCCTTTCCAAATGAGCTCTTTGGTACATAATTTGCTAAATCAGAAAGTTCAAACTAGGTTAGGTGGCCGGGTTTACCCACAGTACCCTATGCAGTACCTTCGGCCTTTTTCCTCGGTTGCCCTTGGGCTTTGATTTTTGCACCTGCCGTCTCATCCCCTTTCTTTTCTTCGTCTGCTCCAGTTGTACATCTTCATCTCCATCCAATGCTACCTTCATCTCATAGTTGATGCCTTGACTTCCCAGCTTGCTCATATGTCTTCTCAGACTTCCTTCCAATTTTTGCCGCCGTTTTTTCTCCTGCTCATCTGTTTTCTCTGCGTTGAACTGTGCGGCGTTGGCGACCGTACTTCTCTCTTCATCGCTGATTTTTCCCGTGACTTCATGACGAAATATTCGAAATCGAGGCTCCAGTTCATTGTTGGGAATTACACGACCTACAACGCAATAGAGGCACAGAATACCGCATTCGATTCCCTACACTCATAGCGATGTCCCATTCCTTTACATTGCGGAGCACATACGTTTCGTACCGACAATGAAAAGCTAGAATAGCTAGCTCCTCCCAGTACTGCACAGTACCTACATACTTACATACATGCATTCCGCATAGAAATGCAATACATATCGTACCTTACTAAGTGCAAAACACTCCCACATTCTGCACCGCAAGTGACCATATTGGCCACCTACAGTCGAACAACAAATACATACCACCCTTGTAAATCTAAACATGCTCAACCCCGGCAAACCAAGCGTTTGCTGCAACCAGCAAGCTACCGTGTGGAACTGATGCGCACTGGTGAGCATGAGCATGTATCATGAACACACATCATGCCGCGCTCAGACCAGGGATGTACATACATATGCAGAGAGTACGTCCGGAAAGTGATTTTTTTGGCGCACGTCGCTTATCTGTACGCGGCATGATCATCGGGACGTGGTGCCGTGCGCACCAGTGAAGCGAGAAGCAGATGAGGAGCTAATGTACTATTTCAGTACATGTCCAAGGTACTGTGTCAAAGCTGCCGAATGTTTTTTGGTGTATATCATATCCCCCTCATGTAGAGTATATCCCCTGGTGTAAACCCCCTATCAGATTCCTCGATTGTTGTATAGGCACAAAATACTAAATACAGCACAGGCTGTACGGTGGACAAAAGTCTGCAAATAACTGCAGATTAGTGCGATGTGAAACATTGTTACCGCGTTCACCATACGTCCGTACAGTCCGTTCCGTACGTCCGGCGTATCTAGGAGTACATGGTTGTTTTCGGTGTGCCATGTACCCCTAGATCATACGGACGTATGGTGAACGCGGCATGTATGTTGCAAATAAAAACTGGAAAGCTGAGCTGGTTGAGTTATGGTACGTACATTTCAAGAGCGTGTCGAACATGAGATAGTTGTCCATAGCTTCGGCCGCGATTTTGGCGCACTCTTCGCTCTTGAACTGCACAAATCCGAAGCCGCGAAAGTTCCCCGTCTGAAACGACATGTTACAAAACGACTACAGCAGAAGCAAAGCAACACAATCAAACTAACGTATATAGGTATGCAGAAATGTTCTGCCATCATGGCACTACTACCATTTTACGGTACCTTGCGGCTGCGAGGAACGTGAACCATGCCAACTTCCCCAAACTGCTGAAAATACTGCTTCATTTGCTCCTCAAAAAACCCAAAAGGAATATTCCCTACGAAGATAACGCCGACCATCTTGCTAAGAACAATTCCTTGCTTTGCAAAACAACAGCTTCAGAAATCAGAAAATCATCGCCAAAGAGTTCTAAGTATATCTAACAAGGACTACTAGAAATGTTTCAAGGTGTCCATGATATCTAAGTTCACATTTCACAAAAATACAATCCACACCGGTCCCACCCTCGCATTCAGCAGTTAGGTGTGATGGGTCCCGTAACGAATGCGTCTAAAGATTACGGTAACGACGAAGCGCGCAGCGAGCAGAAGAAGAAACGAAGAAAAGAAGAAACAAAAAAGCTGCGCGCTTCGTCGTTACCGTACCCTTTAGAGACATTCGTTGCGGGACCCATCACACCTAACGGCTGAATGCGAGGGTGGGACCGGTGTGGATAATTTTTATAGCGCTAAAATAGTCATACGTATTTTAGACAATAATTGCAAATTGTTATTTTCAAAAGATTGCTGTATCTAAAGTTGATGACGGAAACGGGAAAATCGTCGGAATCGCGAATCGCATCCAGGGTGGCCAACCCTAGTACTATAGTACTAAACCTAGTACTATTTCATCCTTGCCTAGTACCGAAAATTTGGCCTAGTACTTTTAGTACTATTCTAGTACTTTTTCAAGTCTGGGTCAGAATAGGGAGATTTTTTTGTGTATGTGCACAAAATGCTTGTTTTTGAGCACATTTTGGAGTTATTTTAAAAAGTTTTCTCGCCTTCGGCGAGGTATTTCACGAAACCTTGCACATATTTGTACAAAACGCCGCTCACCAGCAGGTAATTTAGTTATTTACATTCAAGCAAGGAGCTATAAGTAGAGGAGACGTCACTCCCCCAAATATCGGGCGGAGGCAGTGTCCGGACGTACCCCTGATTTAGCTTCCGGTTTTCTAAGGTCCGCGGCATGCCATAGAGGCTAAATCAAGTCAAACTCTAATCATACATATACCCCAACTTTCTTCGATCTTTTCAATGGTGGGGTCGGCGTTAACCCATCCCCAATTGGTATGGCCGAAAATGGCCATTTTTCAGCGTTTTGGCAAAAGTGGGGTATTTTGCAGGCCTCGGCGCAACACACACAGAGCCAGCCAAATGCTGTCCTTCTCAAATTCCACCACCAAGGGTCCAAGCTTCGCACTGGTTGTGTTAACTCCTTCCCCACCACACTGGCAACCTGAGAAATTGATGAAAAACTGCCTTTTCACATGCATTTCTACCCAAATATGCCAACCTAGTGCAGTCAAGCAGAGAAAATTAGAGTTATCTACCCTAGTTTTATGCGTAGATTTCAAAAATGAAACTGGTTTTTCCATTATCCCATGTTTAAGGCCTGATAAACCCGATTTTTCATGTGTTTCAAATGGAAAAATGTACCAAAAGCAAATTTTTTGAAAATCAGGTACCCTGACCTAATTTTATGCGTAGATTTCAAAAATGACCTTAATTTTTAAATTCTTCCACTTTTAAGGCCTAATATGCCCGATTTTTTACTCGATCGATCATAAAATTGGCCTAAAATTGGGCATATTAGGCCTTAAAAGTGGAAGAATTTAAAAATTAAGGTCATTTTTGAAATCTACGCATAAAATTAGGTTAGGATACCTGATTTTCAAAAAATTGCTTTTAGTGCACGTTTCCATTCCGAAACACATGAAAAATCGGGTTTATCAGGCCTTAAACATGGGATAATGGAAAAACCAGTTTCATTTTTGAAATCTACGCATAAAACTAGGGTAGGTAACTCTAATTTTCTCTGCTTGACTGCACTAGGTTGGCATATTTGGGTAGAAATGCATGTGAAAAGGCAGTTTTTCATCAATTTCTCAGGTTGCCAGTGTGGTGGGGAAGGAGTTAACACAACCAGTGCGAAGCTTGGACCCTTGGTGGTGGAATTTGAGAAGGACAGCATTTGGCTGGCTCTGTGTGTGTTGCGCCGAGGCCTGCAAAATACACCACTGTTGCCAAAACGCTGAAAAATGGCCATTTTCGGCCATACCAATTGGGGATGGGTTAACGCCGACCCCACCATTGAAAAGATCGAAGAAAGTTGGGGTATATGTATGATTAGAGTTTGACTTGATTTAGCCTCTATGGCATGCCGCGGACCTTAGAAAACCGGAAGCTAAATCAGGGGTACGTCCGGACACTGCCTCCGCCCGATATTTGGGGGAGTGACGTCTCCTCTACTTATAGCTCCTTGATTCAAGTAAACGCACAAAATTATCGAATTTTTGCTGAATTTTGTTTGAAAAGGCTTCATATTTGGCCAAAACACAGGTTTAGTACTGATTTGGTACTGATTTGGCAGGGCCTAGTACTTTTGGCTCACTGGGATCTGGCCACCCTGATCGCATCGCCAGGAACACTAAAATGAACACCCCAATTCTAGTGTCTATGGCATCGCAATACGACGGAAACGGAATGGAATCGCAGTCGGAAAGAAATTGAATTGAATCGAACCATCGTCATTGGATCCATCCATCACTCCAGTCCATAAGAAAAATGGTTGATTACTGACGCAACTAACATGACAGATAAAACCGGAGCAGTTACGTCACCGGCTGAATCTTCCTCGGTGCCTCAGAAAAAGGAAAGAAGGCGGCCTGATATTCAAATCTATACCCCTCCAGGTCGAAAGCGAAGTCCTGAGCTTGAGCCCAGTTCCAGTTCAGCACAGAAAGAAAAGGAACAGAAACCTCCATCGGGCGATGGAGGGAGAAAAGCCAGTGGGGGAGAAAGCAAAGGTGGAGGAAGGAAGAAGAAGCCTCCTCCAGAGCGAAAGCAACAGGCTCCCTTACCGAGAGAAGAGGGAAGGAGCGGAGGGGGTGCTGCTAGACCTGCACAACAGCAGGCGCAGCAGCGGAAAGAAGCTCGGAATCAACAGCAGGTGAAGGGGAAAGAAGGACGCGAGAGTGGCCGACAGCAGCAGGAAGAGGAGCCGCGTGCAGGCCAGAGAGGAGGAGGAGGAGGAGGCAGAGGACCACGCGGAGGACGAGGAAGGGGAGGAGGCGGATATCAGCGACCCGTCAAGCAACACGGTACGCTACTTGCCCCAGGTCTGTGACGAAAGCCACCGAGCCACACACCCACATGTCTTGTCTGTCACTACTATGTCCGATATGTGGAGAAAATCGCAGCTTAGATACAATAAGAGCCTTTGTTCTAAAGTCACTCAGACCGCATTCAGCTCCCCGGCGCATTAGTGCGGTGTATGGGCATATGCTGGGCGTGTGCTGCTTGTCTGAACGGTTGCTCCATCTTCATGCTTTGTTGGTTCGTTTGTATGCTTAGATGGAAAGGCTGATGAAGCAGCAGGGGTTGACTCAGGAAGAGGCCGAACGGAGAGCAGCGAAGAGAGAAGTGGAGTGGGCCTATGGAAACAGAGCAATCCACCTCAACAGTCGGATCAAGAATGGACGTTGGAAGAGAAAGCACCTCACAGTCCAGCACCCTCCGCCACAAGCGGAGGAGGCAGTAAGAAAAGCAAGAACAAAGGAAGAAAGGCATCCCAGACTCAAGCGCAGAGAATTGAGTGAGTTTCTTCGCCAATGGGAACTGTTTCTTGTTTCGGTATGCGACATGCGTATGCCTATGTGCACGACAGTTCTTTTGTAGCGAACCACGGGAGTCGCAAGAACGGGAGGAAGCTGAGGCACATCGGGTTCACCAACAGCAGCAGCAGCATCAACGTCAACAGGATAGGGATGTGTGGAAAGGAAAGAATGTCTTCTACTCGTCTTCTTCCAGAAGGAGCGCCAAAGCAGAACAAGTATGCATGTACAGTATGTAGGCTATGTACTGCTTGAGTTTGCTGGCTCTATTTGATGAGAAAGAAGTTATGGATTGTACAGTATGCAGAGAGAGTACAGTATCAAACAATACAGCGCGGAGTACGTCTTGAGGCGGTTTGTTCTGTAGATTGCTGCCATATTGCAGGAGTGGCATAAATACACTGGGGCTGGAGCGAAGCCGCAGTCGGATGCTCAGCAGCAGCAGCGGCGGCAGTCATCGCGCAAAGACAGCGAAGATACTCGACGCAGTCCGCTGACAACCTGGGAGCCATCGTCCACTGTCGAGGCGTCCTCATCCACTGCTCCACCTGTCGGAGAGGAACCGAAACAGGAGCAGCCACCGGCCACCATACAGGAGCAGTCCTTTGAAGAATTGATATCGAGGACGGCGAACGAACAGTTGGATTGGTCGCAGGAGGTAGAAGAAGACTATAAGCGGAAGCATCAACAACAGCCACCATCACAATCCTCGTCTGAACAGCGGAGAGGAGGAGGAGAGGCGTCACAGCATCATGCACAGGTGGCTTACGGTGTGTATGGCCAGCGTATGTCGCCCTCGCCAGATCTGGCAGGAGGAGGAGGCAGAGGAGATTGGCATCGACAGCAGCAGCAGCAGTACTCTCATCACTCCCAGCAAGAGCAGCAGCGTATCAGCAGTAGCTACTACATGCCGGCGGCGGCGGGTATGAGCATGAGTGGGGCGCCTCGAGGCAGCATGCCGCCTTATCATCTTCCCTATTCTCAACAGCACAGTAGACAGCAGCAGCAGCAGCAGCACCGTCGAGGAATGACGCCCCAGCAGCCGAGAGGGGCGGGAGGAGGAGGAGGAGGGAGTAGGGTGGTGCACGCACACGCGCCCTCCGCCACGGAACTCCCCCCTCGACTACAGAGACTGAGGGAGAAGAGCAACAGCTATCCCCATCAGCAGGAGCCGTCTGGCAGCAACAGTCGCATGGAGGAGCCGAGAGGAATACCCACCAGCATCATTCATCAGCATCAGATGATGGAAGAACCAGCGCCAGCAGGCGGATACATTTATCCACCCTCACACCATCATCTCGAGAGGTACACAGTAGAAGGCTATGAGCACGAATTCTTGTGCTGTGGGGGTGAGGTACATAGGTAAAGTCGATGGGTGGGTACACACACAGGAGGTACTTAACACATAGCCCGACCTGGCGTCACTGTTGGCAACAACTTTTTCACTTGTTGTCGGGTTTTGTTGTCCGTTTTGTTGTCCGTTTTTATAGGGGTTTTGTCGGTTTTGTTGTTCGTTGTCAATTTTGTTGTCCACGGACAACAAAACCGACAACACAACACCCATATAAAAACGGACAACAAAACGGACAACAAAACCGACAACAAGTGAACAAGTTGTTGCCAACAATGACGCCAGGTCGGGGTATGAGTTTAGGCGTCTTCGCGCCCCTCTGGGCCCTATACCCTAGGCTGTGTATATCAGGAATTGCTGCATCCCGTCTAGCTGTGACGTGGTCTTGCAGCCGCATGCCTTACTCTCTCATTCGTTGTTATCTGGCTTTAGCATGATGCCGTATGGTCACCCTGGGCCTCCGCCGGAATTAATGATGGATCATGAACAGGAGGATTTTTTCATGAAAACTGCAGCACTGCAGAATCAGCTGGCCGAAGTACTTGAAACCACCAGATTGAAGGGGGATTTTAACAAAGCCCACCTGAACGGCATACGGTGAGTTACTCTAGAACCACTCTATTACCGTATTTTTGGGTGTATAGCCCCGGGGCTATGCAAAAATCGAGAGGTCTGATGGGGGTTATACACTGGGGGGGGGGGGGGGGGGGGGGATATGATATACACGGGACAAAATTTTTGTTTATGAGAGGTGTGTAGAGGCATGTTTTTGAGGTCAAAAGTACGTGTTTATGGCATAATCGTGGTTAAAACAGGGTTATTCTAGTATAAGACATGCTCATCTAAGCTTATAGGCATGGTAGCATGGTGTAGGAGTAGCTATAGCTAGCTTATGACCAACTTACATAGGTAGGTTAGGTACCTTCCAGTACATGGGGGTTATACACCAGGGGGGGGGGGGATATACATACATAGAGCAAGTGGGGCCTGTACTTATGTTTGGGCCGTATACATACGTTGTGTTGAAGGATGAGTTTGCAAGTGGAATACAAGCGGTGGTTGCCGCTGGATGTGGAGAAGACGTTTCGACAGAATCTGGAGGGGAAGATGTGGAAGGAAGTATTTTACCAGCCTATCGAAATGTTTCGCGCCCTACACGAAAGACTACTCGACACAGCTGATGGAGCCGTATTCGGTGGTGTGCTCAACGAAATTCTGGCCCAGGTTTTAGTCCATTTTCTACATTGCGCCACTACTGGTAGCTAAACGGACTATTATATGGTACACACACAGGATGCCTGCTTGACTTGCCAGGTTTTTGATTGCTCGGGGTTGAGTACAGTACCCTAACCGATGCCCACTTTAGCATGCGGCACCGCGGCGGTTTTGCACACGCCGCGGGGCGAGCGCTAGGACGGTCATGAACTCCGAAAGTAATTCCTGATGTTTTTATCAATGAGGTACACACCCGACGTGTGTAAGACAGGTATTCCAAAACTTTTCTCGGAGTATATGACCACCCCGGCGGCGGTGCGTCTTGCCGTAACGCTCACCGCGGTGCCGCAGGCTAAGGTTGGTATCGGTTATTTGCCCTTTTGCAATTTTCGTGTTGCTGTTTGCAGAGCATGGAGTTTTACGAATCTCTGCTGAGGGAATGGGAGGATCGATTCGGTTTCAGTCTGCAGGAGGAGTTGTACGAAGTGCAGTTGGGCGGAGGGAGATGGCGTCCGCCTCCTCCGTCGGTGAGTGAGCAGGAGTTTCCATCGCTAGCCGAAGGAACTGCGGCCTCGGCGTCCGGAGGTGTGATGCTGGAGCGCTCTCATCAGGACCCCGGGCACGTGGTGGACGCTCAGTTGCGCGCTTGTCTCAAAGTCAAGGGCATCGGAGCAGGCAAGGAGTCCCAACGACTGCGGGAGACCAAGACAGCTATGCGCTCCTGTCAACGCTTTCTACTGGCTATGGGCGACCTGGAACGATATCGCGCCATCGCCAGCAAAGAACTCCAGTTCGGCCTCGCTAGAAGGTTCCTTGCTGCTGCCTGTGTTTGTGTGTGTATGCGAGAATGCGCAGACGAGGATGCTTTGAATAACTGTCTGTTGGCTTTTTTTGCAGTTGGTACTTGAAAGCGATTCAGTTGAACCCGAGTAATGGACGCTGTTTCAATCAGCTTGGTCTTCTCGCCATGTACACTGTAAGCTGCACTGTACTGTGTCTGTCCTGCCATCGTTTGCCGTTGCTTTTTTCTGTACGTATTTGTTTCTTGTGTGATACACGCGCTGTTGTAGCACCGATGGTTGGACGCGATCTACTACTTCATGCGGGCATTGGCTACCAAGCATCCATTTGAAACGGCATTCGCATCGCTGCAGGAAGCTTTCCGATTAAACAGCGCCAGGGTAAGTTTATGTGGTCAGTGAATGAGGGTGAAGTGATGGAGCTGATGTTGCAGGCGAAAGCGCTGAATTCGATGATAGAGGAGCAGAAGAAGGGGGTGCGAGCTGAGGAAGCGAAGAAGGAAAGAAGAAAACGTCCAGTTTCCATGCGGGGAGGAAGGGGATACAGAGTGCCACAAGAGGAAAGGTATGTAGAAATTATCTGAGCACGCGATTGGGGCAAATGAAATGCTTGCTGAAGGGAGATGCCGCTGAGGAGAGAAGTGTGGATCGGCGGCTGTTCGGAGAAAAGCGAGGAGAATGAAGAGAATAAGGACAGGAGGAAGACGGAAGGGGATATGGAGATGGATCTCTTACTCTCATTCTCTACTAACGAAGTAAGTCTGCGAGGTATCATTATCATATGTGCAGTTCAGTGTATGAAGATACACGCAGGGACTGAGGCGTGGTGTGGTTTGGTTAGGTATGCATGCGAGGCGAGTTGCTGTCTACTGTTTTTAGATGTACAAGGCGATGGTGACGTTCATGTTGGATGCAGTGGGCATGTTGGTTTTAAAATACGAGTAAGTGGCGAGGAAGGACTGCCGTGCTTCTGGGCTAAATGATATGTGTACGTAGAATCGGCTCCTTGAGTATGGCGGGGTTCGTGACGATTGATCTTGTAGCTTGGAGAAGTTTTCTACGTCGGCGGAGAAGGGGCTTCGTCTGTTGTCAGAATTGTTGCAGTCGAAAAAGGAGAACCCGTTGACTCCGGTGCAGTTGGTGCAATTGGCCACCGTCTTCATTTACGCTGTACAGAGCATTCATGCCAGTGGTAAGTGACCAGCTCACTGCCAAGAACATTGGTGAATGTTGTTGTGTACTGTGTCGTACTGTGTGTATTAGTACGTACTGTACGAGCAACACTGGTCCACTACACACAAGCTCCGAGCGAGTTCGGAGTGAATTCGGATTCGACCGAAACGAAAGTCGGTTGTTCACACGGCCCCTAAATACAACCTCAGCTGTTCATACGCACGTTTGGAAAAACTGAGCGAGTTCGGTGTGAACTCGGGGATTGATTCCGAATTCGGAGTTCACGTATGCAGCGTACCAGTGTTCTTGTTCGCCAATCGATTCTCTGTCTAAACGTGGAAGGCAAGGCTATAGTCTGGCCACTAAGAGTTTGCTATAGAACTCAAGTCGTGGTGCGTAAGGTAGAATCACAAATGCGGCTTTCTCTCGGTGTTCGTGTACTCCTATTCTGCAGGAGTACCAGTACATTGAAACTACGCAAGACGACTTGAGTTCCATGGCGAACTCTCTCTGGCCAGACTATAGATGTCCACGCTACCATGCATGAATACCTTTGCGCCTTGCTTTACTAGTAACGAGTACCTAGATAGGGTACTATTGGGTAACCCGGCCATGGGAATACCTATGTACATAGGGTACTATTGGGTAAACCCGGCCATGGGAATATCCGGCCACCTAAGTTTCAACGCTGTATATCTCAGCAACCAATAGACCGATTGAGACAAGTAGGATATCAATCGATACCTTGAACTCTCCTCTTTCAGATGAGCTATTTGGTTCTGAAATAGCAAGTTCAAACAGGAGCTTCGGTGGCCAGGCTTACCTCATAGTAGTACCGTACCCTAGATCTTTTTCGCCATCATCCATGTTATGTGCGATGTGTTGCAGAGACAGGGACTGGGGCTGTGATGGAGAGGACTGGGCAGTGTTGTGCGGCGCGCTTGGTGTATGCGGTGCAGTTGGCTCTGGCGCTGTGGGGTCTGGTGTTGGAGGAGACGCGGCGGCGGCTGGAGGAGGAGGAGGAGGTGGCTGCACTGGTGCCGGAGGAGGAGGCGCCCGCTCTCAGCGACGACCTGCAGCGTCTGCTCCCCGCTGCGCGTCTTCTCTCCTGGTGGTTCTCACAGCCCACTGTCTACGCCATCTACTCACAGCTCCCGGCGCTCGACGCTCTGGACACTGAAAAGTATGATGGCGCGTTCACCAGGCGTCCGTCACGTCCGTCCGTCTGTCCGTCAAATCCGTAACACGTATCTAGGAGTACACGGTTGTTTGCGGTGTGCCATGTACTCCTAGATACGTCCGTTACGGATTGACGGACGGACGGACGGACGTGACTATAGAGTGACGGACGTCTGGTGAACGCGCCATGAGCCATACATCTGCTTGAATGCGTCCTCAGCTTTGCGGGAGAGTGCCTAACTATTCCAGGTTTCGAACGGATGTGTGGGCTACGTTAGCGCTTCTGTGCAATCGATTGCAGCAGTGGCTGGGCGACGCGAGAGACAATCTGACCGGACCTAAGCCAGGTACTGTAATGTGTAATCTGTTGACAAGAGGGGCAGATTACTAGTACTGCGCGTTGTTTTTGCGTGTGTACTAGCGGGTGTTTGTTTCCAGGGCAAAAGCTGATGTTGGTGCTTCCTGAAGAATGGCTAACGTCATCCTTTTTCGATATATACGAAACCAAAATCGCACCTACGTATTGGCCGGACAGGACGAATGTGGTAGGCTAGGCGGTAGAGAATAGATATTAGATGAACAAGGGGTAGCAAGTATGTGTTTGTGTACCGTCTTGCTTATTCTTGATTTCCTAGTTCTCGGCTGCTTTGCGGATGCGACTGCGCGGCATTTTGGCGGCTGGTGAATATCTGCACGGCATGGGTCTGCCTCACTTCCGCTTTGACTCTGAACAAGAGCGTTTCATCGCTCTCAGTCCGACTGCCAGTCCCAAGCCTCCATCCCCACGGCCGCCCAGACGGAGAATGACTGCTTCCGACGACGTAATACATGCAAGCAACCAATACTACACGTATGTGCATAGTATGCATGGGTGGATTTGCATGCCTTGTATTGCTTGTTTAGGAGGCGGAGCCGTCGTCTTCTGCGGAAGCCGCGTTCCCAGTGGAAGAAATGAGTCGTCTACAGCTGCAAAGACTCAGCGAAATGGGCAAGCAGGTAAACCCCTATTACCCGATGTTTGCTTCACTGCCTATTCTATTTTGTTGGAAGCTAAGCGACCATCTTTGGTCGGTCCTTGGAGCTGATGAGCTGCATATGGGAACATTATCGTATCGCATTCATTTGAAAGAGAAGAACGCGCCGCCCATAGATGGTGATACCTACTACGCATACAGTAAAAAAGCGTAACGTATGGCTCTCTTCTCAGGAATTGCTGAATCGCGAGGCGCAAAATCAGGGATTGGTGCTGGAGATAACGCCGAAGTACGTGGTGCCTGATACGAACGGCTTCATCGATCATCTTCGTCTATTGCGCGAAATCGTAGCCTGTAATCAATTCACCATCGCTGTTCCCGTCGTCGGTAAGTGCCTACTAGTACGTACCGTGTACGTGACTATGTGCTGTAGATGTGCAGATTTTGTGTACGTGTGTACCTTGCAACTGAGGATTCGACTTGTGTAGTTTTGGGAGAGTTGAATGGTCTGAGGAGGAACGAGGATGAGTGGCTGAGTGAGCGAAGTGTGGCGGCTCTGCAGTTCCTGGCTCAGGTACAAGAGAAGTTTGATAAACCGACGCTGAATCAGCCGAAAAGACGCATGTTCTTCACTCTCACCACACAAGGAAATCTCATCCCCAGCCTGCAGTTTCTCACAGAAGAGGTCTCCACCAAGGTATCCATTTCACTCATATGCTCACTGCACCACCACAATTTCTAGTCTACGCACCCTTTATTGTGTAAGCTTGGGTCTCAGACCACTGAATTTTGAGTACGCAAATGAAACCAGGGGTACAAATGCGCCTCTAGTTTTTGCGTATCTACTACGGTACCTCCGAGAGGACATTATGGCTTGTCGCTAGAACGAGCTTTTGCACCCTCCACTGCACTTTTCTGTTTTCTAGTCTGTGAATGACGACAAGATTTTGGATTGTTGCGTGGAACTGGAAAGGACGAAGAGTCGCATGGAACCAGACACCGCCACTACATTGCATACGCACAGAAGGGATCTCAGAGGTATGATATGATGCAGTGTGCAGTGTTCACTTTGTTGTGTACAGTATGTAACGGTAATGCTCAGTAGCTACTTTACTTGGCTGAAACTTATTATGACTTTTTGTCTGTCTATAATATGTCTATACCTATAGTGTACTTTCCACCGGTGTGTCTGTTTGCTTATGCGCATAGCGCACAGATCACATCGCGCTGTTGTGTTGCCATTGGGATGCGAATTTGTTCGTATGTCTTTGTTGTTTGTAGATGAGCCAGTGAAAATGCAACGGCGTGTTGTATTGTTGACGGATGATCGGGCATTGCGAGTGAAGGCGTTGGCTAGAGATGTGCCCGTCAGAGCCATTCCCAGTTTCGTCAAATGGGCAGGCGTATCATCTTCCAGCGCCCGACAGTAAAAACCTTCCGGTCATCGAGCAGTAAGCGCATGTACATATGTTACTTTCACCGAACTGACCTGTACAGTACAACATTCCTTACTATTTCTTTGCGCCGCGTAAGGCACCTGTCTTAGCGTAGTATTCACGTTACGTATGGTTACCATTTGTCCACCGAGAGAATGCGAAGTCGCAGAAGAGTTCTTCACGTGGAAGTGGAATACATGGACATTACCATTTAGGTAATGTGCTGCAGTTTCTTTGGTGTTGTATTGTCTTGCGTTTGTGGTAGCGTGTTTGAAGAGTTTTCTCCCTCCTGGGGGAGATGCTACCATGTGGAGCGTCTGTGTGTTATGCGTGCGTACGAATTAGGTGCACTATTTTGTACAGCAATGAACAAGATCCTACGTTGTGCATTGCATTACGTAGGTTCCGTACAGTATGTTGTTGACTGGCACAAGCTATAACATTGCAAAAGTGCGCCGGTATGTACCATTTATGGCTTTCACGTATGATATGTCTGTATGATGATGATGAGCTGCGAGGATTACTTGCATTGCACATCACAAAACATTTTCTGTACGTAGTACCTGAAGGTTGATGTGTAGTGTACTAGTGTACATAGCATAGCGTGCAACTTTATTGGTCATTGATTAGTTGCAGGCTGTTGAAATATTTATTGGCAAACGTTGTCTGAATGATTTCTAAACATATTGTTCTGTGGTTAAGTTTCTGGTTTCTGTAGATGTCTGCGAGTAAAGCATCAGACGTGGTATAATCTTGGCTTGTTGAAGTTGAAGAAGGCGAATCCTTGCGTTAGTAGTTAGTTTCTTGCTTCTTTTTTGGCGATGTAGGATACATTCGTAAACAGAAATCCCTGTTTCCATGTGCAGAGTGCAAGATAAAATAAATTTTTGTATTGCATTTGCCTCATTTTGTTGCTTATGGTTCCATCCAAAAGCTCAGAACAAATACTGTTGGACAATGTGCGTATACGTAAAGGGCAATAGTTGATCTGCTCCGCCCTCCGAATTGATGTTCAGGTGAAGAAGTGAAGACAACGAAACCATTTCGTGCATGTAGTATGTTTTGAAAAAACTGGCGTGGGTTGAGGTCAGTGCAGCTCTACTTCCGTGCACGGATCGGTGAGCGCTGGAATTTGAGAAAATGGAAGCTCCGAGACGGTCGGCTCGAAAGAGAGCCGCCGCCACACGCTACGATGAGGAAATGGTCTTCGAGGATGTACCGAGTCCGAAGAAACTCATCTATGGTCAAGAGAAATCGATGACAAAAGAAGAAGGCAAGTTTGTGGCGAGCGAAGATCGCTACAGCAGCGAAGAAGGCGGAGAAGAAGCGTACGAGTTCCGCGAAGATAATGAGGGAGAGCCACAGAAGCGATCACCAACCAGTAGTAAGGGAGATGGAAGCAGAGGGGCGCCGTCGTCTGGTCGGGCGAAACGGCGGAGAAAGACAGCGCAGGTCTCTGGAGGAGCGGAGCCAGCAGTGGAAATAGCGACCTACGCGGCTGGAGGAAAAGGCGAGAAGGAGACGGCGGAATACGTACCGGAAGACGATTACCCGGAGGATGTACGCATCTTTAACACGGAATTCGTGCAGTCCTTCTCCGGAGCAGCGCAGTGGCTGCTGTACAGGGGAGAAATACCGACGAGGATGGTGAGCGCCTGCGTGCCTGCGCATGCACCGCAGAAGAATATGCAGTTGTCCGTGCTGGTGGACACCTGGGAGCTGGAGAAGCAGCGGAAGGACGAAGCCTTCTCCATGGAGAAAGTGCTGAGTTGGGACGAGCACGGGAGCTGGGGCAGCGCTCAGCGCACCAAAGCCTTCTACGTCTACGACTCTCGCTCGTCCGCGCTGGTAGTGACGGGCGGAAAGGAAGAACGACGCGAGGAATACGACGTGATGCTGCTGAAGTGTCGACAACGGCATCCGAATACCGGCGACACGCTGATCAGACACGTGTTCACAGCGTACGACAACAACGGCGACATGCGCCGCTACGCCCTGATCAGCTGGCGCTGGGACGCGGACGCACCCTTCCCCTTTGAACCCGGGCGTCCGCCTACGGTCAGTCTGGCGGACTTGACACCGGAAGGAGAGCTGTTTCGCTTCCAGAAGTCGGAGCATTTCGGCACCGGAATTCACATGTTCAGCTGCAAGCCGATCACGGAGATGGGGAAAGCGTTGGATTTGGTGATGGAAGATGAGCTGGCGGCTTCTCGCGTGTGCAGTCGCGTCCCGCCGCGCGCTCCCTTGTTGATGCGCGCCGTGACTTTCGTGGTGGATCTGTTCGCCCTCTCGCATCCCTACGATCTGTTCGAAGATTCGCACGGCTACTGGGGAAAGAATCTGGGCGAAGTCTCCTACTTTCGATTTCGCAAGAACGGAGAGCTGAGGAGAACCGTGGGAGAAGGAAAGGAGCTGGGCTACGATGTCAAGTGTGTCCGACTCAGATACCGACATCCGCACACGCAGGGACGCCTACAGAAACACGTGTTCACCGCCAGAGATAGCAATAACTCTTGGTTCAGGTACCTACAGTTTGTCTTTCACGTATATTCTTTTGGTACAGTACATAGTGTGTGTGTGTACTGCTGCCGTACCGTACGTATGCACTGGTGTGTGCATGCGTACACTATGCACTGTTCGATGCTCTTTGCAGATACGGAGTGATTTCGTACAAATGGGACAAGTGTACTCCGTTTACTTTTGAACCTGCGGAAGGAATCAATGAAGTGGACGAGGGTGTTGAAGCAGTGAAAACAGAAGGCAGAAAAAGGGAAGAGGAGGAGACCAAGTTGCCTCGCGCCCTACGACGCAACTGGGACGAGGAGGAATGCAAAGTGTAAGTGAACTCGCTTTGCCCTACACAATTACTGCTATCGGTCGGTGCACTCTGTAGTACTTATATCTGAGGAACCTCGGCGGTATGGATGTTCTATGATATTATTACACAGGCGAATGGCAAAGATACGCGGGGAGGGTGAAGAGCGGTATAAGCAGGACTGTTACGAATCCATGCCGGCCAATGTGCAGCCACTGTGCAACCGAGCCATCACGGACTTTCGTGACGTGGGCGACATGTTCTTCCGTCTCAATCAGGCCTCTCTCACAGCCTGGGCCTGTCGCAGCGAAGTGCCCGGCGCTCCCACTACACAGAACGAGATCAGCTATCTGGTGGACCTGACGGCACTTGACTATCCCGGCCAACTGTTCCTCGACTCACATGGAAACTGGGGAAGGTTTGTGACTCAGTTCACAATCTGTTTGTTATGCCACTAATGCGACCAGTTGCGGCTAATAAATATGGGTGGTCGCGAACTGACCCCTCTGAATTATAGGTACTTTTTCAGTGCATTTTTATCGGTGAGAGGGCAGAGAAAAATATGCACAAAAAGTGTGATAAAGATAGGGGTCAGCTCGCAACCACCCAGAATTCTTAGCGCAACCGGTCCATAATTCTACGTAATGTTGGAGTGAATGGGACAGGTCGCAGCTATAATGTTTGCCGGGGGGCTTCACAGTTTTCCAAACAGTGGTGCGCTTCAGACGTGAACTCCGAATTCGCTCCGAATTCGGAGCCCTGCCTATGCTTCAACATGTAAATCCTCCGAGTTTGCTCCGAATTCGCTCCGTTTTTCCAAACATACGTGTGAACTGCCAAGTCTGAAACTCAGAGACGTGTGAACAACCGAGTTTAGCTCCGAACTCGGAGGCTTCTCGGAGCAAAAGTCGGAGCTTGTTAGAAAAGACAAAAAACTGCTCAGAAAATTTACGACGAGGCGCGTGAACCTCCGCAAAGTGATAAAAGCAAGCGCGCCGTGTTTTTTCGGAGCAAAAACGTTTACGTGTGAACAACCGAATTACGCTTCGAATTCGGAGGCTTCTCGGAGCGAACTCGCTCGGAGCAAGCTCGGAGCACGTCTGAAGCGCAGCACTTTGTAACGTAGGCCTACTTTGTAGCGTATTTTCCTTATTGATGGTTCTTCTGTGACCGTCTTTGATGTGGCAGACGACCAGATTGTGCCAACCTTGTGCTGCAGTTTATCAAAATGCGAAGCTCATTATGACAATACGTATCTGTCTTATTCAGATATCATTCCGAGTTCAACTACTACTACTTGACGGAGGAAGTGATGGAAGATTTGGGTAGATTCGAGCCGAACGACTACTCGGCCAAGATGGTGAAATGTCGCTTTCGTCACATCAACGCGCGAGGTCGACTCAAGAAGTACGTGTTCTACGTGAAAGACAGACGGGGAAACCTCCTGCGATGGGCCGTCGTCTCTTACAAGTGGATCGACAGCGCTCCCTTCAGCTTTCCACCGGGAAAAGAAATGCGCAATCTTGACTTGAAGTTTGTCAAGACCAAACGGTAATCGCTTCCCTATTCAACCTTGCATAACAGCAGAAAGAGATACAGAAATGCACTCAACACTACGCAACGCAACGGAACAGAAGGCACGACACAACTTACGAAACGCAATGCAAATCCACTGCTAAAGACGCATAGAATACAGGTACATACGGAAAATCGTAATAAATAAGGGGTTCTAGACTCTAAAACATTATAGTATAACGTACGTAAATCGCTACGCGACAGGAGACTTCTTGGCTTGATACTGACTGACACTTATGATACTCTTTTTCTACAGGTCGAAGAAGGCTAGGCGAGCGTTTGCCGGTTTGTATCCAACTCTTCGTATACTGGATCAGATTTCGACGGAGGAGGATGAGGAAGACGGAGAGGAGCAGGAAGCGTGGAAGAGGCTGGAGGAGGAGGAGAGGAGACTGCAGGCGCAGCAAGGCCTCAAGAGGGAGAGCACAGCCACTGCTGCTGAGACCGCAGAGGAGGAAGAGGATTACTTCGACCCCGAAGAAGTCTATCCTCCTGGCGTCACGCCCTTCTCACCTCGCGTCATCTCCACAGTCACCGAGGCAGCGGATATCATCCTGCAAAAGCAGCCCAAGGGGCCAGTATGCTCTGTCGTTCCGCTATCTGCCCCCTCTATCATGAAACGCATCACATACGTCGTGGATCTGCAGGTACAGTGTACCAGTAAAAAGTCTACATTTTGGGCGAAGAAAGTGGTACTTAGGAGGCTATGTAGTGCTTTGCGTACACCTGACGGCGTCTCTTCTACTGACTGTTGTTTCTTTTTTCCAGGCTCTGGATGAGCCTCGCGATATTTTGACGGATCAGCACGGCATCTGGGGATACTGCAGCGGCCAGAACGCTTTCTACCGCTACACAAGCTGGGGCGTGCAGAAAGTGGACACCAACGGCAAGATACGCGGCCCTGATCAGAGTTTCGACGTGAAGCTGTGCAAGTATCGCTTCGCCCATCGAGCCACCCAGAACCAGCTGCGCAAGTACGTGTTCTTTGCGCAAACGCCGAGAGGCGAATACCTGCGATGGGGCTTGGTCTCGTACCAGTGGCTCAGGGAGCCCTACACCTTCGATCCCACCGTGAAGAAAACGCCGACGCAGCCGAGAAAGCGAGGGGAGCGGGAGCGTCTGCGGGATACGCCGAAACTGGAGCTGGATCCGCCTCTGCAGGAAGCAGTGGAGACGACGATAGAGGAGGAAGTAGTGGAGCAGGAGCAGCCGCCTCCAGCACTCCCTCTGGGACAGCGGGAGATGCGCGCCATTCAGAGGGCGGCGGCGGTGCTGCACCAGAACGAGCAGGAGCTCATTCGACAGTTCCCCAGCAACCCCGACGTCTACTCGGTGATGGATGAGATCACCGGCACTGATACCGTCTTCAGCTGCACCGTCAACCGCCTCCGCCCTGCTGACTATATGTGCAACTGTCAGGAGTTCTTGGTAAGTAAAGCATCTTCCTACTATTGCTATTACGAATGACCATGAATTACGAACATGTGGTGCGTGCGCGTGGTGTGGTGCGCAGATGAATGTTGAGCTGACCTGTGCAACCTATTTTTGCAGACGTACATATTCTGTCGGCACTCTCTCGCAGTGGCTAAACTGAGAGGAGAAGGCAAGGAGTACTTGGAATCCCTGCTAGCAAAGCAACAGCAAAACGCCGAAGAAGCGTCATAAACCCAAGGAACAGGCAAAGTTGGTGAGAAGAGAGTCAGTAGGTGCCCGTATGTACCTACTGGCCTGTATATTGTGTTCCATCTATCTCATGTTGATATAATAGGGGTACGTAGAAGAGAGTCAGTAGGTGCCCGTATGTACCTACTGGCCTGTATATTGTGTTCCATCTATCTCCGAATATGCTGTATGAGGTATGTAAATGTTGATATAGGGGTATAATCGGAGAAACGATCAAGAGTTCGCTTGACAATATTGCCGCTCCCGTGGCAATGTAACATTTCTAAACATTCTAAACAAGAATAGCAACCGGCATTTCGACCCTTTTTCAAACACTATTGCTATTCGTGTTTAGAATGTTTAGAAATGTTACATTGCCACGGGAGCGGCAAAATTCTCAAGCGAACTCTTGATCGTTTCTCCGACTATACGTAATTATGTACTAAGCTTCGTAGGCATGAGTGGTAACATCACGATATGTAATATAGTAATGTTTCGGGTGGACCGTGCGTGCACAACACATTACACATACAGGTACATGGAAACGCATGCCCGTTTGTTGTTGGGATTCGTGGGGAAGCTTTTTACTTCCTTTCGTTCATGTCTTTTCTGAGCCTTGTTCTCTCAGTTGGTGTATACTGTAGGATACAGATGTACTGATGTTGCTTCTTGTGGAGTACTGTCTCAATTCTGTTGTGGCCACTCTGTTATTATCCTTTATTCATGGCTTCTTGAGTTGACAGACTACTAGTATTGGCCTTTGTTGTCACCATCCAACTGTATGAGCCATTTGTGAATTTTGTGAATAGCAGTGTCAATAATGACGGGGTTATCGTAGAAGTCGTAATGTTGAGCTGCTCCCAGCCACTCTACCATTTTCTGCTCTGATGGCAGGAGATTGAAGAATTTTCTGGCTGTGGATGGACTGTCGGCGTTGTCGGAGTGCACCATGATGGTTGGACAATGCACTGCACTGATGGCAGTCTCCGCGTCCCAACGCATCAGGTCTGAATCGCTGAGTACGGCGTAGTAGTTCTCCCATCCGCTGCGCGGCACCCAACCATGATACCATTCCCACTGCCATCGTCCTGGTAGGGCCACATCCTTCTCTTCAGGGTCCACCACGCGCAAATATTCCAACTGAATGCAACAGTACATCACCTTGTCCGTCGGTGAGCAACAACCGTCCTCTCTACGTACTTCCTTTGCCAATTTTGGGACATGCAGTAGTGATTGCTGTTCCTTTTTTTATTTGTCCCAAAATTGGCACCGACCCAAAATAGTGCGTTTACAAGGTGAAAGGTCTGTAATAGCCACAACAGTAGCGCACCAACGTGTTTGCATATTGTACACGTACCTTTCCGCTTTCCCTGTATTTTCTCAATGCCCGATCTCCTCTCTGCAGACGCTTTCGATACTGCTCCTCTCCGCCAACGATCCGTACTAGATTTTCCCGATCAATGTATTGTCCGCCGACCAGCGCCAATATGCCCACCCTTCTGTCCTGAGCCGCCAAGGCCAACACTTCGGATGCGCCCTGACATATTCCAACGACACCTACTCTGTCTGCATCAACTTCCGGTAGACTCGTCAAGAAATCGATGGAGGCTTTGGCGTCCTCTATTTTCCTCAGTTTACTCTCCCATCGACGGGGTTGGCCGGCCGATTCGCCGTAGTAGCGTGGATCAAATATTAGAGTGACATATCCGAATTGAGCGAAGCGGGTGGCGTACTGTATTGGCGATTGCTCTTTGATGAAGCCGAAGGGACCGAGAAATGTCAAGGATGGTCGCTGGGTTTTTCGCTTTGCGATTGGCACGAACAGATATCCGCTGATTTCTGTGCCATTACTGTAGAATAGCACCTGCTCGGTCATGTAATCGTATCTGGTGAAGTGGTGACCGCCTCGATTTTCGAGACCAGGATTGATTTCATTCTTGTATATTTCGAACACTTCGTCCCAATTCTCTGCAATGGATCGATGGGGGCGGGTTTTGCAGAGAAAATATGCGTAGATCAACCCAAAGACCAGCAGTTTCTGCATCACACCACACTACGGAGCAGTATTAGGTAGTTGTGTTTCTGCAGGGTTTCTTCTTGCTGGCCGGCGTTTATAGTGAGTTTTGAGTTAGTGACTGGAAAGAAATGAGAAAATACATAGCACACGAAACCGACCACCTTTTTTGGGATACGTAATTGCTGAGAGCCTGAGATACAGTATGAGATGGAAATAGTGAAAACTTCTCGACATTAGCAAACAACCCTAAAAGGTAAAAGGTGTCCGTTTGCTTTTGGAAAGTACGGGAATGGAGGATAATTGGTCAGTCCGAACTGAGCGATGACGCGATGCTGTTTACCTAAATTTTAGGATGTTTTTGGTCGTTTACTCTTGGCCGGACGTTTACGTCGGACCAGCAGGAGTCGGACGTATCTGATGGCCGTCATTTTCCCAGGGAGGTTTCAAGAACCCAAGGCGCGGCGCCCTCGGCATCCAAATCCAACTTTTAATTCTGTTATTGGCTTTCCTTTCCTTTACGAATTTGCATATAACGAGCGGCGACGGAAAAGGCGGCGAAGCCGTCGACGTTCGACAGGGAAGGAAACGAAGGAGAGAAAGAAAAGAAGAGATAAAGAAAGAAAGAAAACAAAGTGGTGTGGTGAACGGTCAACGTTGACGTGACGCACGGATTTCAGAGCACATTCTTTCGCTGGAACAGCTTGAAAGTTGTTTCTTTGTCTCAAGTGGTAAAGATGAGTGACGTTGGCGAACCATCCTATTCATCTTCACCGTATTTCTACCACGATTATGTGACGGCGCCAACGAGAAGAGTGCGCCCATCGGAATCTGCTCGCCTGTTCAGAGCGCGCAGCATAGTGAGCTCGCCTGAAGACGAGGATCCGGTCGCAGGAAAAGTTTTCCTGAAGGAGCCACCCCTTATTCGTGGAACCATGGTGAGATTGCGGAAGGTAGGGCTGGCGCGGCTGGCGTCCTATGAGTTTTGTACTGTGAGTACGTACATACCGTATGTACGTACGTGTTGCAGTTGTGTACTGCATTAGTATAGGTCTACACGCACTGGCTACTGGCTAGTATTGTACTCACTTTCCTACGTACTACTTTTGTGCAAGCTGATCTTTATTTTAGTCGAGTTATGTGACGACAGAGCAGTGGAAGGTTCTGTACAATCTGTTTCGCGTGTACGGAAGCGGCCACGACAAGAACGGTGTTGCTGTGTACCTGTGGACACAGTCGCTGTGTGCCTTGTCCTCCTCCCTCTTCCAACTGCCGATTAGAGCTGAGAATTTCGGCGGTGTGCGACCGGACGCCCTGCTGTCTGGACTGGAAGGTCACCTGCAGATCTGGACGGACGCCTTCGACTATCGCTGGTACCGACTGGCCAAGAAGAAGAAGCTGCGCAAGGGCCCATCCAAGGTTACCCTGGCCATTGCCATTCCTTGTTTATTGCCATCATGGGGTCGGTAGCTGCGATGTAAACAAGTACCGTATTTTTGGGTGTATAGCCCCATGGGGGTATACAAAAATTGAGAGGTCCAATGGGGGGTTATACACTAGGGGGGATATACAATGGGTGGGGATATACATAGGACAAAATTTATGTTTGTGAGAGGTGTGTTGAGGCATGTTTTTGCGGTCAAAAGTATGTGTTTTAGGGCATAATCGCGGTTAAAACAGGGTTATTCTAGTACAAGACATGCTCAGCTAAGCCTACAGGCATAGCAACATGGTGTAGGAGTAGCTAGCTAGCATAGGACCAGCTACATAGGTAGGTCAGGTACCTTACAGTGCATGGGGGGTTATACACCAGGGGGATATACAAGGGACAAAATTTATGTTTTGCCAATGGGGGGTTATACACTAGGGGGGATATACAATAGGGGGGATATACACCCAAAATTACGGTAGTCCTTCAACGCATTACGCGTCCGGACAAAAGGCGATGCATCGATAAATGCGTGGTACAGCTCACAGCAGAGGCGTTGATTGATACCCCGCTCATTAGGGTAAATATCCCGCGACCTTGGCGTATAGACTATTTCTAATATTTTCGCTTTTCAGAAGATCAGCACAGGTGCGCCGTTGTCGGGCCCTTACAACTGGAGTACGCGATCTCATTGGGACGGTTGGGCCTATCGGGGTGAACTACCTATCAAAGGCCGACACATCCCGGAAGAAGTGCAGCGCAACGTAAATATGCCTCACTTAACCCACTGTGTAAAAGTGTTGTTTACTACGTATGTACTAGATAGTATGCGTGTGTTTTTAGATATATCATTTGCTGATAAGGCATGCCGCGGATGGAATGGACTACAACCAGTTGGCGGTTGCTTACGCGCAACTCTATCCTGGAGAGTCATTGAGCCCTTTGTGCAATTCAGGCTTCAGCAACATCAAGCAACTGATTACGGATGGATTGGCGCACATCGTCGACTGTCAGCAGGTAATCCTCTTCATGTAGGTACCGTACATAGCAGGCTTTGAGAATGGCCGCAACAAAGTTTTTGGGATATTGTTTGCCGTCTTTACTGATGAATAATCCCTCGTGAACGTAAAATCTAGTACATGTATAGGGTACTATGGGGTAACCCGGCCATGGGAAAATCCGGCCAGCTGCGCTTCAGGGCTGCATAGGGTAGCGGGTTCGATTCCCCTTCGGTCCAATTTCTTTCACCTTTTCGGGGTTCGGCTATCGCCATACGGAACGCGGCACGTCACAATCATGCAAAAACATCTCTGCATAAATAGGGCTGTGTGTGTACCGGTACTACGGCTGTGTGTGCGTTTACTTGCATGTAAATGAGTGGATAAGGGCTTGTTTTTTGTTGTGTAGTTGTCGCCACTGCACGGCATGATCTTTGCGCGGGTGGATCTGCCGAAGCTGACCTTCAATCCAGAGTTTTTGGCCAGAAGACCTGTGTTGCGGCGTCAGTATGAGCAGTTCAGACAAGGCCTGGAGACGAGAAAACAAAGGCCATCTGTCCTGTCAACTGGTGTGGATATCGTGGAGACTTACAGGTATCGTAATACTATATTCATCCCCATGTACCTGCATACGTACGCACGTACACATACATACTGTAGGTACTAGTCAGGGAAGTAGTTGGCACAGTTTCTACTGTACGTACGTACGTACTGGAGACTAGGAGAGGAGGCATTGAGTTGGATGGTGTGCGATGTTCTGTGATGTGTATTGTACGTTGTAGGAACCTGCTGGTGAATGTGCTGCTGCCGAATGTGAGTGAAGGGGAAAAGCTGAGCAGGCTGGAGTTGCAACTGGGCGTGAGAGTGAAGGAGGCGGGCCTGATGTTGCGTCCTATGGAAGAGACGCTGCAGGATTTCATTCAGCGCTATGTGCCTGAGGTCGAGCTCAGTGGGCCGAACGTCCAGCGGTGGGCGAGGCTCAAAGGTACCCTACTACGTACGCGCACACAGCACGGCACCTGACCAGAGTTGATTACTTTCCGTATTTACCAGTGTTTACCAAATTGAGGGGGTTTACCTACAAAAAACTGCTGATAGAAAATTACAGAAATCGTTCCCAACGTCATATTATATGGTAAAAACTTTTGCCTCATCCGCTCTTCAACTGCCTATGGGGTTTTACACTAGGGGTTACAGTTTGCACCGGTAAATACGGTACAGTAAATTCAGTGCAGTCGAGTCGTGGACGTGTACACTTGTGATGGATGTATTGAATTATGATTTTCAGCTTTTCAAGGAGAACCATGGTCGGAAGAATTCTACGCTGAGCGAAGGACACTGATTGAGGTGGCTCACTGCATGGATTGTATTGCATGGGTACTGTACACAATATTATCCTACTTCTTTGACCTTGGGAAGAGTTGACAGCAAGAAACGCGAATAGCGACTGTTTGTGTTTGCAGAGCTTTTCTGGCAGTTGGAAGGACAAAGTGGTTTCGGTGGAGGAGCAGAGCATTGGAACAACAGAAGAACGCACCGAAGCCGAGAAAGGGTAGCTTGAACGTTACATGTGATTTACCGTATTTTTGGGTGTATAGCAATATTGAAACTGGAGCTCTGAGGGGTTATATACGGGGGGTTATACTCTGGGGATATATCGTACGGTGGAACAAAATTTATTTTTATGGTACAGGACATGATCTGCCACGTAACTAGGCAGTAGCTTGGGGTAGGAGTGGCTATAGCTAGCTCATGTCCAGCTTACATGCTGTAGTAGGTTTACAGTACAAGGGGCTAAGGGGTATTTATAGGGGGTTTTGGCCTACACCCAAAAAACGCTCGCCCGATCGAATGGCGACATTTGAACTATTTCAGAAATCAGGTGGATATGAGAGTGACGAAAGAGGCTAGCGCTTGGACTTCGCAAGAACGAATCGATCACGCCGTCAGCCTCTTGTCCAATTCACTGCGGCATCCGCTTCGTCTATCTTTCATCAACGTCTATCTCAAGGTCTATTATGCACTAAATCATAGTGCGGAATGAACCAGAGTCATGTTGTTTTCATAGGACATTTTTGATGTTGCTTTATGTGTAGGAAGAGGCCAGCGGCTTGTGGCCGAAAGCTGTAGCGCTCAGCGGAGATGAGGTGCTGTTCATACGACGTAGCATTGCTCATGGACAGATTGCTCAGCTTACTGGAAAACTTCTTCCACGTACAGTACTGCACAATACTTATATTGTACATGATACGTAGGTTGATTCTTTGGCTTTTTTAGAGTAGCCTGTGCCTGTTTATACTGATTTTGCTTGCACAGAGTATGGAGATTATTTGATTTGCCCATTGACGGCGGTGCTACAGCACGAGCAAGTCGGATACCAGATGCGATGAGTTTTTGTTCGGCTGAGTCAATGGAAGGTGGGCGACAGCAGGAAGAGCAGGAGACAATGATGGGGGACAACACAGTTAGTTGCAACCTACCATATTTTGATGGAATGATTGATGGATCTGTGTGCATCGTTGTGTTGACATGGTAAACGTACATAAGTTGCAATCTAATCTCGTTTGAGACTGCTTTCCGCAGTAGTATATCAAGCCAGCACTATCAACTGTAACATAATATTACAAACAATACGTATAGTACACTAGGTGGTTACGTACAGTTGTACAGCACTTCTAACGTGTGCTACATACATACCGTATGTCCGAGGAGCTCAATTTTTGCATAGCCCCATCGGTAAATACGGTAAAAATGTAACATATACCGTATTTTTGGGTGTATATCCCCCTATTGTATATCCCCCCCTAGTGTATAACCCCCATTGGCAAAACATAAATTTTGCCCAGTGTATATCCCCCCTGGTGTATAACCCCCATGTACTGGAAGGTACCTAGCCCACCTATGTAAGCTGGTCATAAGCTAGCTATAGCTACTCCTACACCATGCTGCTATGCCTGTAGACTTAGCTGAGCATATATCATGTACTAGAATAACCCTGTTTTAACCGCGATTATGCCCTAAAACACGTACTTTTGACCTCAAAAACATGCCTCTACACACCTCTCATAAACATAAATTTTGTCCTATGTACGTATATCCCCACCCATTGTATATCCCCCCTAGTGTATAACCCCCCATTGGACCTCTCAATTTTTGTATACCCCCATGGGGCTATACACCCAAAAATACGGTAAGTATGACTGAGTAACAGACGTTGGGGGATTCTTCATCGTCCTTTTCTCTTGCGTCCTCTCTTCTTCGGGAGTGGTGAGGCTGGAGCGCGTTCTTGCAGACCCTCGGGTGGTTGCTGAGCTGTTGCTTCCACTACTACACCCGCTATGGTCGGTGGATCCTCCTCCTCCATCACTTCCTCTTCTTCTTCTTCTTCTACTTCTTCATAGACAGCGGGCGGTTGCAGTTGGCTGTCTGCTGTGAGCGGCTGTCGCACGCGATCTGCGGTCAGCTCGATGAACTCCCTGCCGTCGTTGTGTATGCGGGCGACGGCGAGGGAGTGGCGACAGACGAAGCAGGTCTTGTACTCCTCGCAGATGCACTCGTAGTCGCCTCTGCCGCTGCGGGTGACGGTGTAGCTGAAGACGGAGTTCTTGCCCAGCGTCTCGTCCATCACCGAGAACACGCTCTGGTTGCTGGGGAACTGACGCACCAGCGTGTCTGCCTTCTTGTAGATCACTGCCGCCGCTCTGTGGATGCTGCGCGGAAAGCGCCCGGTGTTGGACGCCTGCTTCGTGTCCCTCGGGACGTCGTGCGGAGCTGCCGCCGCCGCCGCCTCGCCTTTCTCCTGCAGAAACTCGGAAACTGCTTGTTCCGGCGAGTAGAACAGGCTCAGCTCCTTGATTCGGTTGCGTACGCTGCGCTTGGTCGGTTGGAAGGGCCGGAAGTTTTTCGTACAGTTTCCGTGCGGCGCGGGCCGGAAGGCGAATGGTTCGCAATGCCACTGATACGACACCAGGCCCCATCGCAGATAGTCACCGTTGGCATTCTGCGCCACGAATATGTACTTGCGCAGCTTCCGATCTGTCACCTGCAGAACGAATATATGCTTTGTAACAATCCCCTAATAGGTTATCTGTTCTTGACAGTACGTACGTGTATGTACTGCGCACTATGTTCCACACTGCGATGCGGAAAAACAACGGCCAGAGTACTGCCTGCATAGTGCATACCTCATGTAGGTATCGTTGCTTCGTCATTTTCACATCATATACTTCTCCCGCTTTTATCTTTCCATTGGCGTCTACTTTCGATATACCCCAGGCTCCGTATCTGCAATGAAAGCGCGATGACGTCTTAGAATATTCGTTCACTTCGTCTTATGAACAAGAGCACTTTTTCAGCAAATTATTCTTTATGGTAGAGTGGCCGAGTGGTCTAAGGCGCTGGTTTTAGGCACCAGTACGTTCGCGTGCGCGGGTTCGAATCCCGTCTCTGCCAAATCTTTTCGAAAAAGCTGTCCGAGCTCTGCATCATTCAAAACTTATTTTTATTTTTGTTCTAAATGAAAAGAGCTCGACATAATCGCCAGTTGCGCTTATAATAATGGATGGTCGCGAGCTGACCCCTTTGAATAGTACACTGGTTTTTTAGTGAGTTTTTTATCGGTTGGGCGGGTGCTGGCACCGATCAAAAAACGATACCGATCTATCGATCAAATCGTGGTACCGATCATAAGACGCACTGACCACCCATAATTCTAAGCGAATACGGCAACTACGCCGCATTTTGCATCGCACGTTTTAAACCTGTGCGTGTAGCGGATGGATACAAGTCAAAGCATACGTAGATTTGATTAGTACATACATATTGGTACACTTGTGTGTGACTTGCAGACACTACACGTACTTGTAGTATCCGGCCTGAGCAGAGACGCGTCCCCAAGCGCCGTGTAGGTCGACGAATATGTCCTTGGGGTCGTCCAGCGCCTGGAGGTCCACAATGTAGGTCATGCGTCTCATTTTGGTGGGTGCAGTGAGGGGGACGATGGTGCAGACGGCGCCGGGCGGATCCTTCCTTAGCAGCAGCTCCGCCGCCTCCGACACCGTGTTGACGACGCCGGTGCTGAAGTGGTGGACGCCGGGCGGAAACTCCTCCTCCGGATCCACCGGCGGCGCCTCCTCCCCGTCCTCCTCCAGCTCCAGACACCCGATCTCCCTCTCCTCCATCAACTCACCACCCCACCACTCCTCCTCCTCCCCTTCCCCTCCTCCTTCCTCCACCAGGCGTCGCTTCCTCAAAACAAACCCAACAAAAACTACGATTGAATTGAACACGCTTGCAGAATTTAGTACGTACGTACGTACTGTGCGAAGCTAGCCGCGTTCAGGAAAATAAAATTGCTGCTGCGAATATACTGTTATATTCCTTTATAAAATGCGACATAAAATTAGATGCCGAAACAGCTACAGCTAAGAGAAAAATGAAAAGAAAACGTTGTCGCCCTCATACGGTAAAGAAAAAAACAAAACGAAAATATTTGACAGAGGTGGGATTCGAACCCACGCCTACGAATAGACTACGACCTGAACGTAGCGCCTTAGACCACTCGGCCACTCTGTCACGGTTTCCAAAATGCACAAAGAGCGCAATTGAACCGGATATTGCAGCCCGCACCCCGCACAAAAATTATCAAGACAAAGTTCCTAGGACAATAAAATCAACAGCGCACAGGCAGTAAGAAAGAGCCGTTCATACTTACTTGGCAGGTAGTCCATAATTGACAGCTAACTGGGCTGTTTTGACCGGCGGCCCCGGTTTGAATAAAAAGGGCTCGCCTTCCCACTGATAAGACACAATGGCGCGACGAAGCAGCCTTCCTTTCCCATTGCGACATGTGAATATGCACTTCTTCAGCTGGTCTTCAGTATTCGGATGCCTACAAACGCATGCATCAAATCACGTAAAAAAAACCCCACGATGCACGTATGCCACTTACCGCCGTATGTACGCATGCACCTACGACTACGACTACATTCACGCCGTTGGCGTTTACATATTCGTACAACTGCGCTTCTCACTTGTATGTAGCTTTGATGATTTTGGCGTTGAAGTCCTGGTTGGGCTTGTGTCCCAGGTCGATAATATGCTGTTTGGTGCAGGCATAGTAGGTAGTGTCGAGGTGAGATTTTCCCCAGGAGCCATGCGGGTCGAGGAAGAGCTGATCCGGCGTCTCCAGCGCTCCCAGATCCAAGAGATAAGAGACTTGTGAGCGGTCGAGAGGGGCGCCTGGCGGGGAACCGCCTCCACTCCACAGCCACGGTGTCAACAGAACCGGATCCACACGCAACAGCATATCCACTGCGTCCTTCTGCTCCACTATCGCCCGGCCTCCACCCCCCTCCGCCAAATTCCCATCGCCCCTCAGCTCTGTCAACAACCTGTACAGAAAAACTGTGTCTTTCGAACCTATGTACGACATACGTACTTGGTCAAGTGAACCGCTGCTACTGAATAAGCGTGAGCTGAGTAGTACAGTAGGTCGTACATACTTGTCCTGCTCGTCATCGGTCAGTTTTCGTTTGATGGTCTTTCCCTGTCTGGCACGTATGGCTGGATTACTGCTGGGTGCTTTCTGTTTGGCTGGCTGGAAAGCAAATGGCTGACAGAACCAGGTGAAAGAGATGAGGGCGTAGCGGAACCAGGTGCCCTGTCTGTCTTTCGCCGTGTACACGTGCTTCATCAGCTGCTGACTAGTGTTCGGATGTCGGTAGCGTCCCTTCACGCACTTGACATCGTAATGCTTGTGAGTGGAGTTTCCGGGCGCTTTCTTCACGCCTCCGTCGTCGAACAGGTAATAGGCGCGATCTCCGTTGTTCTTTCCCCAGTAGCCGTGAGAATCCATGTAGACTTCCGCTGGATCGCGCAACGACATCAAGTCTACCACGAACGTCACCTATGTACAATCATCAGTAGTCCCATTCTTATTCTTTAGGGATACACCACATCATATACTCACGACTATTATGCCTAAGAAGAGGAAATGTGCTATAAGGTCGTTGTCGGTTGTACTATTATTATTGTCGTAAAATGCGTGACACATCTCACACAACCTCACAAACATCCACCATCATGCAACTTTGAGTGTGGGATACTGGGAAAGTAATGACGTTTTACGTACTAGTAGGTTATAGTCTGGCCAGCAAGCGTTTGCCATGGCATTCAAAGCGCGTTGCGTAAAATAGATTCACAAATGCGGATTTCTGTCCATGCTTCGTGTCTCCTAGCAGAAGTACACGCAAACTACGCAGGACTACGACTTCAGTCCCATGGCACTCTTTGTGGCCAGACTATAGTGTACACGCATAGTGTACCTCCCTCCAGCGCATAGGCGCGGATTGTGGCACTGTTTGACAGACTCTGGAGTCGGGGAGCTGTTCCTCGGTGATGATTTCGCAGGCTTTGGGGAAGTCGAGGATGGCCTTGCGACTGTAGACGCGGACGCCGGCGCCCCAGTCCTCCTCTGGCTCCCCGTCATCCACCACATCCCTCTTCCCTTCCCTTCCGCACTCCTCCTGATCCGACTCCGCATCCATCGTCAGACCCAAGCCAGGCTCAAACTCAAACGGAACCACACCATCTTCCCATTTGTACCTACAGACCAGCACAGGACGACTGTCAACCGCATGGATCGCATAGAAGTTAGTACAGTATAGTCGGAGAAACGATCAAGAGTTCGCTTGACAATTTTGCCGCTCCCGTGGCAATCTGACATTCTAAACAAGAATAGCAATAGTGTTTGAAAAAGGGTCGAAAAGCAGGTTGCTATTCTTGTTTATTTTTTAAGGATGTCAGATTGCCACGGGAGCGGCAAAATTGTCAAGCGAACTCTTGATCGTTTCTCCGACTATACTACACACGGCAGTCTTAGCATTGCATACCCGATCATTGCGTATCTCTCCTGCCTTCCAGCTTGATTTCGCACCGTGAAAACGTGCTTATTCAGCTTTCCATCTGTGTTCTGATGTCTAAAGCGGATCTTTATGACTTTGGCATCGTAGTAGTCTGGAAAGATCTTCTTCTCCTTGAAATCCAAGCGTTGGGCGCTGTTATCTGTGTCGTATGCGTAAAAGGCGGCCGTCTTCCAGGAACGACCCCAATCTCCGTGCTCATCCACGTACAAATCACGGGGTTCAACCAGCGCCCATGTATCCACCAGAAATGTCACCTGTAATTATCATCATCATCCCAAATATTAGAAATTGCACCAAATAAATATATACCATGAATTAACAGCGGATTCACACAATTGCAAGAGTACGACAACTGCCCACTGTGGTATTATTGTACGCCCGATGCACCAGTGAACTGTGCGAGGTACCTGTCGCGTTGTCAAGGGTGCCCGTGGAGGCACGATAGTGGACACGAGCTCAGGAGGCATCTCGTCTCGACACAACAGGGTGCCGGCTGCATCTTTGAATTCCGTGATACAGCGAGTGTCAAAGATGCGCACTTCTGTCGGGTATGCGTCAGCTGGTTGAGGAGCCTGCACAATATCCGGTCGTTGGTAGACAGGATTCTCGGGACTGGTGAAGTTGTGTGCGGATTTGCGAGGAACGCGACGTTTGCCCTTCCTTTCTCCCTGCTCCAGTGGAGGAACTTCATCTCCCTCCTCTTCCAAGTTTCCATCTCCCGTGCTTTCCGAGCTCAAATATCCTCCCATGGCGGGAGGAACATCGCGAAAATAGATTTCCGCGGTGGCGTTGTCGCGTTCAGCTTTTCCGAAGCTTGCTTGCGCCTCGATTTCCACGACTCCGCCCTCTGCTCCATGCCGCTGACCATATTGCTTCAGTACACTCTGTCCAGTTTCAATATTGCTTCGCCTTGTCGTCATATCTCGCGCATCCTGTCCTAAAGCGCGCAGAGATTTCGTGTTCGCGCTCGGAACAAGGGTCGGCTTCGGGCTTCGACTCCTGAAACTTTATGACCGGTGCTGCTTCGAACCGTCGGTGTTTCCGACTGGACTCGATTTCCGAAAATTTATTTTTCCCTGTCGCGCCGCGCCGCCCTGGCAGCGGCCATCTTGATTTACCGATTAGATTTGCACTGAAACTGTGTTATGGACTGGACAATATAAAATAAAAAAATATTTTACTTTTTTACAATACAAATAAAAGTTCGCAATATAATATGCAGGCTACTGATCATATTGTTTTTAGTCTTTATCATGGCATGACCATGGGTGCACAACTCCCACTTTCCATCTATGTATTTTGCCGGTTTACCGTTTACCACGGTCGTGCGTGCAACGTGCAACCGTTATTCGCCATCATCAGTGAGGAGCAGATTGGTGAGGTCGAGGTGTGTAAATCCATAAAAACTGTAAATCCATACTTTTCGGACAAATACGAATATTTCTGGATTTGCGGTAATTCTTGTTGGTTGGTCTGGTACGGTACGTTCAGGCTCTATTCACTTGGTCCCTGCTGTTATGTTCACATGATTTTGCGCAAGCGTAATCTGATATAGTAATACGCACCCTTGCCAGTTGCTAATAATACCCTATATAATCTGCGCTGCAGGAGTTTCAAATTTTATTTATGCACCAGATGCTAAACGCGAACGCGACGCGATGCTGGTCACACTTTAAAAAAATTTCCAAGCGGCTATTACTGGATTGTGGTACCTTGGTTGGCCTTGGCCGTTGTCATAGAAAATAACCTTTGATCCGCTGGACTCCCACCCAACCTTGCACAGTACGCACTTTACACCGTCTGCTGCTACGTTGTGCGTTGTCTCCTCCGAGTTTTTGTCGCGTTTGGTGGAACGTTTAGGAAGGCAGGCAGCCTGTTTAATGTACGTATTCTTACTGTATACGTACATACTTATACACATACTATACCGCGCCAGCCAGGCAGCAGTTTATAATCATCGGCCTGATCGCAGCAACGCGAAAGGCGGGCTGGGTGGGACGCCGAGACGATGCAGTGAATGCTGCAGTGTTTCTGTCCTGCCTTGTCCATGTCCAGGACCTGAACGTGACACTGAACTAGACTCACTTCCAATCATCGTATTTTCGCTCATTTTCTTCCAAAACTTCATGTGGACGCTGAATAAATATTATGAGAGGAGAAAGAGTGGCGCTGTGTGCGATTGTTGCCGTAAGTACTGAAAAGGAAAAATAGCAACCAATACATCCCCATGCTCTGTCAAACACTGCTCTGCTCGCTCGAACACATACGGCAAAAGAATACGTATAAAAAATCTTTTACAATATTGTAGACCCTGTTTCTGATCTGTTCCATCTGCATTGGTTTGGGAAAGGGCAAGTGCCAGCATTATGTCAGTGGTCAACGAAATGGGCACAGCAAAGTTATGGTGTCTTGCTCTGAATTTGACTTTGCCATTGGAAAAGCATGGAACCAAGGGAACTTTAGGACACAAGGCTTGCTTACCGGACAGTATTTCATGTTCGTCATGTCCATACTTCTGTGCATCTCGTCTATCATTTTGCTTATCCTCAGAGCACAGGGAACCCTACTTCAGAAAAGGACGGTACGGCTATAGCAAGAGTTTTAGCTTCGTATGTCGCCACTGTTACCATACATACGTACTCTCTGAATCCGTGTAGAAATGCTTACAACATAGACTACAAAAAATCGCTTGTAGGAAATTGGGATACTGCTGGGACTCATGGCTTGCTGTGTGGCATCCATCGTAGTGGAATACTGGTACGGTAAACACTCAGTTCTGGTCAAGGAAATCAGTTCTTCAGCGAAGCTGAATGAAGGAGCGTACATTGAAACATGGATAGCAGCATCGGTACGAATCAAGAGTATTGCGGATTTCCGCAATTATTGGGTTATGCTACGTAGTCATTTTATTTTGCAGATACTCTACTGCATTGCTGGAATCATGCTTTTGGGTGACATATTCCTGACACTTCGAGATCATCGCGACTACGTATGAAAAATCTAAACAGCGCCTCCCGATTCATTTTATTTTGTTATCGAGCAGCATGCTGCTTGCATGAAAGTATGAGACAATTGTCACTAGTTTGTCAAAGACTGCCCATATCGTTGTTCTGCAGAATAATAAAACAAAAAAGGACTTTTACAAGCACATAAACGTCACGGTTCAATGAATCTGGCAAGAATGGAATCTATGCACAGCACAGCACCTAGCATAATATCTTTACAGCAAACTACCGCGCAGGCGAAGTACATACATAGATACTTATGCGAACATAACAATAAAAGACCCCATGGTCAGCACATCACTCACAAATACGCGCTTGAACACATCAAACAGGAATTGTAATCATTGTACTGGGCGCAGTTGAGTAGAAAGAACGTAAAATGTACAGTGGCAAGAGCTGGTATGAAGTGCTACAATCAAATATAAAATAAAAGAGCAGGGAATATCGATAAGCAAACTCATGGCGGAGATGAACGAAGAGTTCATCAAACATACTCTGAGGACTTATCGGACACTTTCTTCTTGCTCGTTGTCCAAGAAAGAGTACGGCTCCCTGTTGACAGGGTTCGAAAATTAGTTGTGATCGGGTAACTCCACGTCAAGTATAAATCCACTCCCAACATAATCACGATCGCGAAATACAAACACTGAAAGAGAACGCATATATGATGTGCTTCTATAAGCATAGTACGCATACGATATGATGTGCCATTTGCCGTTTCAGCATAGTGCCAGCTTTTACCGTGGCCGCAATCCAAGTAGGCACACTGACATGGCCAGCGTCCTTTCTGTTTGTCAAATTTTCCTGCAATTCTCCGAATCCGCTTGCGTACCAAGCTTCCAGCACTGCGCATATTAGAGTCAGCACCGCCGCCAAACCCACGACACCCAATTCCTACACACACACAGTGCATACTGCCTACTTATACTATGCATACCTACTTAAATCTCAGCTTAAGAGACGTACGTCCAAAAAAGCATGGACAGCCACGGATTTATTCGGGCTTACGCCCAACGTACACGTCTCTAAATTTTAACGCGGCATGACAGAGAGTGTGCAAAGCTTACAAAATTTTTGGATGGTGTGAACGCCCGAATCATCAGAGATATAACGCATATCCAGAAGAGGACAAAGGTGCAAGCGATGACGAAGAACTGACCAAAGAGACGACTGGAAGGCCACTTGATCCACGCGGAGCCATCCAGCACAAACTGATTCATATAGCACGGCAATACCGCATCTCTATCGAACACCGGATTGTCCTGCTTACAGCTGCCTCGACCAGCCGCCACCAACCCGCAGCAAACAACCAATAATACCTTCACAAACAAAGAAATACCGTACTGTCCGTCTGGGCTATATAAAAACGAGGGGTCTGATTGAGTTACATAGTATATGCAATGCTGTAAGGTAAACTGCGAAATTTTCTGATGGGAGAAGTTGTCGGATAACAAGAGAAAAAATCTGTCCCAAAAATTGTCTCCGTCCAAAATTACTACAGGCTACACAGTACCTTTTATATCTTCTGCGATTTCGGTCGTGCCACCGTGTAGCTCAGTTGGTACAGTATAGCTGGGTGGACGATCAAGAGGGTCCTTGACAATTTTGGCGCTCCCGTAGTAATCTGACATTTCTGAACAAGAATAGCAATTAGTGTTTGAAAAAGGGTCGAAAAAGCCACCGAATTTACAACATTGGTTGCTATTTTTGTATAGAAATGTCCGATTACTAAAATTACTACGGGAGCGCCAAAATTGTCAAGGACCCTCTTGATCGTCCACCCAGCTATACTCGCACGGTAGCGAAGGGTCTGGGTTCGAATCCCGGCAAAGTGCAGAATTTCCTTTCTGGCTTACCATGGACAAGCACCTCAATACTTCTCTGATGTGCATTATGTTACAGCAATATCTGAGATCTCAAATGTGCTGCTGCACAGCCATCAGAGTCAAAAAGTGACCAACTTTCAACTTCTCCCTTCCTCTGTCTGCCTGCAAAAATAAGATAAACTTGAATGACTACCCATCACGGTGAAATAACAACGCGCTATAGTAAACGTTTTCGCGTTTGATTGAGCCAGTACAGGCAAGGCAGGGCAGCAGGCTCCGAAATCATAAACAATACAGAACAGGGATGAGTTGCCCAAGCAAGCAAGCACAACAGGCCAGCAAATCTGGATTAGCATCAAGAAGCGGTAAAATAAAAAATAAGTAAGCAAACTGAAACTGGAACGATAACCGCTTTTACGTTCGTCGGACGTACTGAAATAAGTACATCTGCATGTGAACGTGGCGTTGAACGAAGCCTTGGCAACATGCAACAAAACAAGAAGATATGATCTATAATATCAAAAATATATAATTCTGCTTAGGGGAAGAATGGACGGCTTAGTGTAAACTAAAGAAACCATCCCTGGCGCAGATTCGCCCCATTGTAATGGGTTTTTGAAATATCCAATACAATGGATATCCAATTATTTGGGTTTTACGAAACCATTACATTGGGTTTTACGAAACCATTACAATGGATATCGAAATATTTGGATTTTACGAAACCATTACATTGGGTTTTACGAAACCATTACAATGGGTTTTACGAAACCATTACAATGGGTTTTACGAACCCAAATAATTGGGGAAACCCAATGTAATGGATTCGTAAAAATCGATAATTTTACGAAACCATTGTAATGGGTTTTACGAATCCATTACATTGGGTTTCCCCAATTATTTGGTTTCGTAATACCCAATGTAATGGTTTCGTAAAACCCAAATAATTGGATATCCATTGTAATGGTTTCGTAAAACCCAATGTAATGGTTTCGTAAAACCCAAATAATTGGATATCCATTGTATTGGATATTTCAAAAACCCATTACAATGGGGCGGATCTGCGCCAGGGATGGTTTCTTTAGTTTACACTAAGCCGTCTATTCTTCCCCTAAGCAGAATAATATATTTTTGATAATATGATGATGGAATTTCCTAAAGGCGAGACGGGCAGGGGCCCGGGTACCTGACACCACGCCTAAAGGTGGGCATGGAGCCATGGAAGGCGTGGGGAAAATCAAATAATTCTAGCCAATTTAGCCTTCAAATGCAAACGCAATGGATATAGACAACTTATTCAAAGCTTACGCAGCCAGCGGAAGTGTCAAATTCAGTCCAATCCTTGTAGAACATGAAATAATTACTGCAGATGGAAGTCTGAAAAGGAGGGCATGGGTAACATTTGGCAGTGAGAGAGGACTGTTCATTATTTTGAGCATTTCCATGGCCCATTCACAATGGATGCTGAACGCCGAAGTTGACGTTGCATTACCGCCAGCATCAACGCCAATGCAGATTATTGACTTTCAACGCAGATATCGACGTTCAACACAGATATCAACATTCAATGCAGATATCGACATTCAATGCAGATTATGGAAAGCTACACAAATCTTTATTTTACTCCAATAATAATGCCAGCATAGATGATGATGCTGTTTGGTAGGTACGTATTTTATCAAGTTTACATCGATGTGCACTACTTTTATCTGTGATCACTAATATCTGCGTTGAACGTTGATATCTGCATTGACATTGTACATCGATATCTGCATTGGCATTGCATGTTTATATCTGCATTTGGCATTGAACATCGATATCTGTGTTCTTGAGAGAATTTCAGAAAATGCTCAAACTACATAGAGCAGAAAGCCAAAATTGTGTGAAATTATACACCTTAGACCCGACCTGGATTTTCGCCTATTTTTTCAGGGTCCGGGTCCGGGTCCAGGTAGCAAAAAAAGCCGGGTTTTCCCGGGTTCGGGTTCCGGGTCCAGGTACCCATGAGAGCTCTAGGCGTGACCATCTGATGGCCCATTCACAATGGATGCTGAACGCCGACTTTGATGCTGTGTTGCTGCCATCGTCTTTTTTCCGGTCGCGCTTTGCTTGCGCAGTGAAGAGAAAGCAAAAGAAACAAAAAAGACGATGGCGAAACGCAAAAGATATGCCTTGTCACAGAGTAAAATAAGGAGAATACCAAAACTGCAAATTGAAACATCTCGATGTACAGAGCAGCTAGAAAGACAAAATCTGGTGCAAATTGATGCCTGCGCAATGACAAATCGAATGGTGAGGAGATCTCGGCGATTTGTCAGACCCGTTTTGGTGTCTGCTTGAAATGGTTAGGACACAAGAAAATTAGCAGAAGATGGATACAATTTTATTCATGCCACACATTTCTCCATGAAATAATCACAATTTTTCTTCGTTTCTTCCTTCTGCTCGCATCTGGCAACCCTCGCGTTGCGTTGCGTCGTGGTCTTTGTTTTTACTATGTACGTAACGTACCATACTGCAGTATACGTTTTCGTTCGCTTCGGGACGCAATCACGTCATTTGGCTGATCTTATGGATTCCCCACGCCAGAATCTTACGTGCCCATGCCCGAGCCCGCAATTCTTCTTCCAAGACAAGCATGGACTACTCTAGAAATGAAGGTTCTGCTTCTGGACTGGAAAGTATTATCAAGGATCCATGAACAAGAATAGAATCTTGCATGGCCTGCGCAGATCGATCCCTGACCGGAAACGTCGTCCTCAAAATAACCGATAATTTACATGCTGGATCGTACATATAAATGTACGATCGTGTATGATAATGTACGATCGTGTATATGAATGTACGATCGTATATATAAATGTACGATCGTATATAAAAATGTACGATCGTACATAGAAATGTACGATCGTGGATAAAAATGTACGATCGTACATTTTTATATACGATCGTACATTTATATATACGATCGTACATTGATATATACGATCGTACATTACTATACACGATCGTACATAAAAATGTACGATCGTATAGTTGATTATCTGCGCTCGAAAAGCGCGCGCAATCTCCAAGCACTCAAGCTCGCTCTCTCTTCACAGAAACGAAAATATGGCCGAATTTTGCCTATTTGGTCATGTGCATACCTTGGCCGTTAGTAGCTGACGCCATGCTGATGGTTGGAAAGCTGAGAAGAAGTGCCAAATCTTGTTGACATAGATAGCGAATGCTTATTGATGCCAGTAGACGACAAGAGAACACGAAAATACTTTGGAAACTTCCCTTACTCTGCGGTCTGCTTGGAGATTGCGCGCGCTTTTCGAGCTCAGATAATCACCTATTTTTATGTACGATCGTATATATAAATGTACGATCGTGTATAATAATGTACGATCGTGTATATAAATGTACGATCGTGTATAAAAATGTACGATCGTACATTTTTATGTACGATCATACATTTCTATATACGATCGTACATTTATATATACGATCATATATTTCTATTTGCGATCATACATTTCTATTCACGATCGTACATTTATATATACGATCCATCATGTATATGATCGATCATTATTTCCTTCGGTTATTTTGAGGACGACGTTTCCGGTCAGGGATCGATCTGCGCAGGCCATGCAAGATTCTATTCTTGTTCATGGATCCTTGGTATTATACCGGTGTACACGAGCGGGGTTAGCGACGTTGTTTTGTGCATGAGTGTTTCATACACTACAGTGCAATTTAGGTGAACTATTGTAATTTTTGGCAGTTACTAAACAAAATACTCATCATTGGCAGTCTGTAGTTCCATTCTGTTGGCAATGCATGAATAAGAGCAGGTCATATGAGAAAATCAATCAGTCAGACAAATCTTGAAAGTGCTTTCAGCTCCCTTGCTGTGATAAGGACTGATCTGGACATTATCTCACATGGTAGTGCTTGAAATGCTTATCAACATAAGGCTGCTGTTCTCTACATTTCTGGGTAATTGGTTTATGGATCATTCCAAAGTTGGGCAAAACAGTCAAAACAGAGTTTCAGTACTGAGTTGGGTATCAAAGCTGTATTACCATGGCATTGCTGTAATAGGCCCATTCACCCCATTGCAACTTAAAACGCCCTTTTCAATAGTTTACTAACCTCATGACACTGTTTCACCCCTACCATTGGTGAGTTGTCTAGCACTGAAGCCAATCAACATTAATGGTAAAACAGCCAGCACCAGGCAATAGCAAAGTCATCCACAGCTCAGCTGCTATCTAATGGACACACCTGGAAAACATCTCTTGTTGTAGCGCTTGAAATTCTGATCAGGATAGGCTATTTCTGAATCTAATATAATGCTGGGCAATGAGGTAGAAACTAGAAATGTCGCCCTAAAATATTTATGTTCCATATGCACTCTTACTTAGCAATGAATAGGCATGCAATAGTTCATAGGGCAATTATATCAACATACAACAGACAAATCAAAATATTTAGAGTCGACTAAATGAGGGAATGGCTCGTCTTTCAATTCTTATCTAAACTATCTCAGTATGTTTCCTCCTTATCCAAATATATTCATTTCACTGAAGACAGCTCACCTACGTATGTACAAAACATAGCCGTTCCCTTCCGTTCTAACCCCGCTTGCGTACGCACATATTTGAAAACGCGCTAACTTTCCGCTCCATATACGGCGTTGTTACTATAGAACTCCATGAGACAAGACGACAAACAAAACGACAGTCGACAGACAGAAGCAAGAAGAGAAGAAGAGGCCAAGAACGGAAGCGGAGAGGACCCTTGCTGAGAGGAGAGCAAAGAGACGTGAGAAAGAAGAGAATCAAGAATCAGCATCATGGCGGACATGGGAGCGTTGGAGAAGATGTTGTACGGTGACGTGGAGAATGATGCAGATCTGGAGGCGGAACTGTTGGCTTTGCAAGGCGAAATAGACGAAGAAGAGGAGGGAGACAAGACGGCACCACCACCCAAGCCCAAGAAAGCACAAGAGGGACTAGTGAAGAAAGAAGCTACTGAAAGACCGAAACCCTCAGTACCGGTTTCGAGAAGAACAACGGGAGCTTTCGGTGATATCGATCGCCTGGCAAGACAAATCAGTCAGGAAGCCGTTATCGAGGACGACGACAATGATGAGTCAGTGGAAAACGACCCAGACCTATTGGTATGTACGTATTTTAATGCTCTCACAGTTTTTCTTAGTATCGCATGTATTATTTATTATCCGAAATAATACGGTATGCACCACTAAAATATGGTATGCTTGCATGCGAGCACTATGCATGTCGTGAGAACGTACGTACTTGGTATCAGGAGTAACGAAAGGCGGAGTGTCTACCGAACCGCGCCATAGAAACAGCCCTTTTACGTGGGCTCATATCAAGGTTGTCTAATTATCGGAGAGCGCTAAAAGCTGGGTCGTAGAATACTTCACTGGACGCCAAGCTTGGCACACCTCGCAGCGTGTCTCGCTTACGCTATAAGCTTGTAGCACGCGCTCCAAACTTGGTACTCACGTTGCACCTCGTTTGACCTTCCAACCTCTGCTGTTACGAACGTACGTACCTACGTCAATGTGGAAAGATGGGTTTTCTGTGCTCAAGATTACCGTATTTTTGGGTGTATATCCCCCCCATTGTATATCCCCCCCAGTGTATAACCCCCCATTGGCAAAACATAAATTTTGCCCAGTGTATATCCCCCCTGGTGTATAACCCCCCATGTACTGGAAGGTACCTAGCCTACCTATGTACGCTGGTCATAAGCTAACTATAGCTACTCCTACACCAAGCTACTATGCCTACCCCCCCCCCCCCCCCCCCCAGTGTATAACCCCCCATCAGACCTCTCGATTTTTGCCCCCCCCCAGTGTATAACCCCCATCAGACCTCTCGATTTTTGTATAGCCCCATGGGGCTATACACCCAAAAATACGGTAGTAGTGTTCGTTCAAACACATGCAGGTGCATGCTTTTGCAGGGTGAACTGGAGGGTATGTTGAGCGCAGATGACTCATCATCGTTGTCACCATCCGCCACAGCGACAAAGGGTGGGAAAGAGAGGAAAGGGGGATCGGAACAGAGCGCCATCTCCACATTGCTGACGGAGAGGCTGAACATGTACCGAGAGGCAGAAAGACAAGCCAAGAGCAGCGGAGATGAGACGAAGACTAGACGCTTAACACGCGGCATCAAAGTACGTACCGTACCTACCTTATTCTTGCGTCCTGTATTCCGTTTGCCTTTCTCCTTCAGTCTATCCAGGTAAATTTGCAGACGTTAGAAGCCCAAGTGGAAGCAGTGAAAGCTGGTAGATCAGTGGAAGCCGATGACATTCCTCCAGTGGTTGCATTATGCAATAAGACCACGCGTTCAATGGGCGACACTGCTGCCACGTTTGAAAGAGAACATTCCATGGGGAAGCAGAAGCCGAGCCTACTGCCTCCTCCTCCTCCTCCTACTGCTCCAAAGCCGAAGCCACCGTCTGTTTTAGCTGTGGATCTTACAAAAGGAGTGAATGGTCAGTTTGCCCGTACTAGAGATGGGCCGAGACTCTCGGTCTCGGAAATCTCGGTCATTTTTGGCGATCTCGGGTTCGCTATTGAACTCAAGTCGTGTTGCGTAAAATGGAAAGATGCGGATTTCTGTCCCTGCTTCACGTACTGTTATTCTGCAGTAGTACATTCAAACGACACAATCCTACTTCAGTCCTGCATACGCAACGCACTATGTAACAACCGATGTACATTTCATTCGTAGCGCACTGTCGTTCAACTTCTTGTGTTTATTTCAGAGTTAGCTTTAGCGAAGACGAATGCAGAAGGCGAGGGGCCGTTGCCTCTGCTGGAACGAAGACGCAGGGCGTACAAGGAGTGTGCTATGCGCGCAAAGGCGCTCGGCGACTCTTCCAACGCACTGCAGTACCTGAAGATAGGGAAACAGTTCGACCAAGTTATCGCTGCCATATCTGCAGGTCAGGACGTGGACCTGAGCAACATCCCACCTTCTCCTCCGCCACCGCTTACGCAGCAAACAACGTCTCATCCGGTAAAAACAGACGTGCACATACTGTACAACAGGTAATTTTCGGACGCACTTCATTTTCGGACAGAGGGGGGGTCGACTGGTTCGGACCCATTAATTTTCGGACGCAAGGTCTGGCAGTTGCCGTACGACCGCAACCGTACTGCTTGCTATGTACTGTACGTACGTACATACGTATGTTCTGTATGTATGGTCCGCAAGGAAGCAGGTGTGTTGGTAGTAACGTACTAAATAATTGTTGAGCGTTTGTTTATGTGGAATCTTGTACCCTATGCAGTATAAGGTATCAGTAAAGATACACGTACACTGTATTGATTTGCAAAAAAATTATTTAGCATACAATAAGTTCGGACCCATTAAATTTCGGACGCTATTTGTCCGGTCCGAAGTCCGAAAATTAAGTGAGTCCGAAAATTACCTGTTGTACAGTATACAGTAACCGTATCTTTTTCCGATGGTAATGCGCAACACTAATCTAATTGCAATCGCACGTATAGGGGAAGAAGGAGAATGATGAAGCTAAAGGCAACACTTCTGCTTCCCCTCCTTCATCTGGAGCAAAGCCAAAAACGGAGCCGCCGCCTCCGCCGCCTAAGACTGTGCTTGAAGCATTGACGCAGCGACTGGAGAAGTACAAGAGCTGTGCAGAGGCGGCGGAAGCGGAAGGCAACCAGCGCAAAGCCCGACAGATGGGACGCATACAGAAGCAGTACGAGACTGTCATACGACAGTACAAGGCGGGGAAGCCCGTGGACTTGGAGGAGTTGCCGGAGGCTCCCCCCGGCTTCGCCCCTATTCCTGCGCTGGAAGGAGGAGGAGCTCCTGCTGCGGCTGCAAAGACGCCCAGTCCAGCAGCGACGAACGCGGTTGGTGGACGACGACCAGCGCCACCTAGCGGAGCCAGTGGACCTTCGCCGCCCAAGCAGAGTCGGCAAGAGCAACAGCTGCAGTTTCTCCTGCAGAGACAAGCACAATTCAAGGCGGCAGCCATCGCCGCCAAGAAAAATGGCGACCTGGGAGCCGCCAAAGACTTTCTCAGACAGTCTAAGGTATGTGCGTAGCATCCTGCCAAGATGATGCCTGTATGTTTCAGTTCCGTGAGTGTCCATTTGATTTGCGCTACTGCCCACGTATGCGCTGCTCTGATTTTCTTAGGACTATATAGTGTGGTAGATGTATGCGTACGTACGTGAGATGATTCGATCAGTCTCTTGTTTGTGCAGGGTTTTGATCAGATGATTTTTGCGTCTCGTTCGGGTCTTCCGGTGGATTTGTCCAAGGCGCCGGTGCCTCCACAGGTGCGTGCTAAGGCTGCTGCTGCCTCTCTGCAACCACAGGTCTCGCTGACGGAGACTGAGGCAGAAGGGGACGAAGCAGAAGGATGGACTATGGTACAGGGTGGCAGAGACGAGATATTTGCCACTCTAGAGAAGGACCTCATACGACAGGTATGTAGGTGTGCGACGTTCTAAGCTCTCCAACCTAGATATTTCTGCCGTAGAGCGTGCAGTTGCATAGCCACATAACCCACCTCATCCACCATCAAACTCCCACAAAAGTCGTACATCCCGTGCACTTTTGGGAAATACCTTGAGGTTGTCTATGCACGGCGCGCGTGTAGACAATTGCGAAAGAAGTGGACTTCTATTGCGAAATAACTGGTCCTTTCTCCTGCTTCCTTTCCTATCCTGCTAGTCCTTTGCTTTCTTCTTTTCCAATGCATTTCCAAGTCAAATTTGTTGCCGTTTTGGCATTTGGATACGTGCCAGAGCTGGTCCGCTTCGCTTCTTTTTCCAACTGTCTACGCGTGTGCGCCGTACTTTCTACAGCACGCATAGACAAGCACAGGTTTTTCTCAAGAATTCCACACCGGCTCGGGATGTATGTACGACTTGTGTGAGAGTTTTGTGGCACTGCCCCACTTCAGATCTCAGGATTTCTCAAATGGGGATACGGTGTGTTGTGTACAGAATGTACATATAGGGTTCGCAAAATATACTCCTAAACTTTCAGCACCTATAACTCCAGAATAAGAGTTCAGATTTAGTGCGGTTTTCTGTATTGTGTACGACTCCTATTTGGTATAAACCGCCCTGTTTGCTTACCCCAATTTTTATGCACTTCTTCACCCTTTCAACACAGAGCAGCATACCTTCTGCCGTTGTTCGCCATCAGTCGCTGCAAGTGATCTTGTCATTCGCTCAGAGCAATCAGAAGGCAGGAAAAGTTGAGATGTGCAAATATGCACATTCAAACTGCTGTAGCTCACTCACAGCCTCGCTCACTTAGTACGGAGGAAAAATGCGAAAACCGGGGAGACACGTTGGACAGCCAGTAAAACCATAGCCAATAGCCATAGCCTACGAGAGTAAAATTTTGTACGCATCTAAGTTGAAGCCTTGGCTACATAATAAAAAACCGCATTAAAATCTGAGCCCTTATTCTGGAGTTGGCGCTGAAAGCTTAGGATAGGAGTATATTTTGGTACACTCTGTAATGGTGCGATTCTTAGGTGCAAATATGTCAGCAGAATCGGGAGTACTTTACGCGGCTGGGCGACGTGCGCCGTGTAGAGGAATTTGAGCGTCTCTGCGTCTCGTGTCAGAAGGATTTGGTCACCCTGCGTCACGCGTTCAAGTTGGGAGATCCGGCTCCGCGCTTTCGCTATGAGAGCCGTCGCATGCCTTCCTTACAGTGCTGTCCCGACTTGGGACAAGACGACTTGGAGCTCGGAATCGTTCGTGCTCTCCATGTGAGTTGGGGACGTACCGTATTTTTGGGTGTATAGCCCCGGGGCTATACAAAAATCGAGAGGTCCAATGGGGGGGGGGGGGGGGTTACTATACACTGGGGAGGGGGATATACAATGGGGGGGATAAATATGGGACAAAATTTATGTTTGTGAGAGGTGTGTAGAGGCATGTTTTTGAGGTCAAAAGTACGTGTTTTAGGGCATAATCGTGGTTAAAACAGGGTTATTCTCTAGTATAAGACATGATCAGCTAGGCATAGTAGCTTGGTGTAGGAGTAGCTATAGCTAGCTTATGATCAGCTTTCATTGGTAGGTCAGGTACATCACAGATGGGGGTTATACACCAGGGGGATATACACTGGACAAAATTTATGTTTTGCCAATGGGGGTTATACACTGGGGGATATACAATGGGGCATATACACCCAAAAATACGGTACTGTTACACAAGTTGATTGTGTACATGCATACCTATATGTAGGAAGGCGTTTGCGCGAAGTGATTGTTGGGATTTTGTGCGACAGGTGAAACTTCCATCTGGCTATCAGGAAAAGGACGCGGAAATCTTCGTCCGCTACGAGTTCCCGTTCCCTCAGGAGTCGCCACAACTCGGAAAGACACAGTCGATCCAACATTCGGCATCTCCAGCTTTTCACGAGAAGCATAAGCTGAAGATCAATCGAAAGGCCAGACAGCTGCAACGTCTAGTCAAGCGACATGGCATCAAGTGTGAAGTCTACCAAAAGGGCGAGCTGCACGTACGGTAGCTGTTTTTTTTGTTGCCTTTGCTTGCTTCATTTCTTTTGCATTGCGCCAGCTTCTGCTTATTTAGTCTGATTGTTTCTCTTCAGCGTGACCTGTGTTTGTTTCAGTGGGTTTATGCGGAGTGACAAGCTGATTGGTCAGTGTGAATTGAAGTTGGCAGGCTTGGAGGGAAAGGCGGAGTTGCACGAAAGTCTGGACGTAAGTCGCTAACTCTCTTCTCTTCTTACGTACATTACATAGTATATGAAGGCTTGAAGAGTGTAATGTGTTGTAGTTGTTGGAAGGTCGGAAGCCGTGTGGGGGCAAGCTGGAGGTTCGAGTTTGGAGACGCGAGCCGCTGGTGGAGAAGGAGGTGGAAGAGAGGAAGAGAATGGCTGGTCATCTCGAAGTTTCTCTGCTCTTCCGCCCTCGCCAGGCGAACACAGCAACAAGAGATGCGTAGAAAAGAAGAAAAGGAATGGAGACGAGGCCACACCCCTCCCCCTCCTGTCCCTCATCATTCT